>VDFB02267514.1:0-57917 GCA_007258455.2 Sequoia sempervirens | reverse complement strand
AGTGATGCAAACATGAAAATTTTACCCTAAACGCAATCTTCACTAATGCAAGATTAAAGAACCCTAAATGTAATGCAACTAATTTAAATATAATGCAAACTAGTGCAAAACTTAGATCTATGGTGAAATAGACTCCAATTTTTAGAAATGTGTTGTACAAAGTTGGGTTCACCAAAATGAAACATAGAAAAATAGGTTATGGTTTCCCAAAATGGAAAAGTGGATCCAAAGAGGGAAAAGGGGTCCTAATTCTCTAACTTCATTAGGAAATCAGATCCCCACAAAGAATTGACTAACTACCCTTGGGAGAATCAATTCTATGGGGGAATCTTCAATTTTCCTGATGCTTGAAGGACGGGGGTCCTGGTCAAACAACACTTTGGGGAGAAAAACTAAAAATAGTATATCAACACCAAATTGTGACCTAAAACTTGGAACAACAAGATTAAGCTCAATACTGACGGAGCCAGAAAATAGAATTTAGATCAGAGAAGGGCAGAAGCATGTGTACCATTCACCAAAAGTTCTTTTTCTAAAGTTGATATAGGACTCATTCGCCCAGGGGCAAATGGGTCTTGAGTTAGGTTTTTTTTGCAACCTTCAGGAGCCTTTGCTACAGATCTGAGTCTTCCAATTTTCCTAGGTTTTAGGTTCGAAAAGATGGAAATAATTTATATACGTAATTTTCCATGAGAAGATAACAACTTTGACAACTTTTGCAACTTTGGAAAGTTCTCCAAATTTGATCTTCAAAAGGTCTTCAATATTTCTTCCACCTAAATCATTAATCACAAATCAAGAGGGAAAAATGTTTTTTTTGGTGAATGGGGGTTTTCCTTGGTCAAACCCTATTTTGGTAATTAAACCTTGAAATGAATTGGAACATGAAAGAGGGAATCGAGAAGGAACAAAGCTATGTTACCACTCAACAAACCCTTGAATAAGCCTTGAAATATAGATCTAGAACTTGCATGAAATGACTTCAATGGATGTAGACCTTCAAGAACCTTGAATCTTGACTTGAAGCAATGCTTTGAATGCTTGAATGGATCATGAAACCTACATCATCATATTAGCTCCAAAAACATGCATGATACAAGAAGAATTTGACATGAAAATTGGATCTTGAATTATGCAATAAAACTTTGATAAATATTCTCTTGAATACCTTTGATCACTTGTGAAATGCTCTTGAAAGTGTTCTCTTAGATTTTTGAAAACTGCTAGGTGAAACATAGTGAAATAACCTTATATTTATAGGTATGTATCCTTAATTTCTCGGAATTCAAATATCACAAGCCAACATCTAAATATACACTTAGAGATATTAAAATACGAGCAAAAACATAATTTAAATTTAGGTCCTAAGGTCAAGGGAGGACCCATTCGCCCATGGGAGAATGGGTCCTAGGTCCCTAAACCTAAGACACACATTGCTCAATGATAAGTGTTATGTTAAGGCATTAATGAATGTTAAGTTTCCTCTTTAGAAAATTTAAGAAAATAGGATTGGTAAATGAATTAAGGGGAAAATTAAGGAAAAATTAAGTTCAATTAATTAAGGGAGCCCTAAATAAGTGTGAAAGTGTAAATAAATGCATTTTACAACACTATATTAAGCCACAATTAAGTTCAATTTAACTAGGAGGGCCCAAAAAAGTGAGGAAATGTAAATAGATGCATTTTTCTACACTATAGGAATATATGATGTCAAAGAATAAATATTACATAGAAAGAATACTTAGTTATCCAAATTGAACTGCATGAATCCATGTGTAACAAATAAATGACTATTACAAAGCTTGTAATACATTAGAATGTTTTCACATTATCAAATTTTTATTATATTCATGCCAAAAAATGAGGCAAGGGAAAACCTTCACAACTGTCAAATATTTTCCAAGAGAAATACAAACAACAATGGGGACATTGACTATATAACATTTGTACATGTATCTTACTCTTCACATGCTCGATGAATCCATATCTTTTCTACAACTAGACAAAGAGTGGGTTGAAGCCCTAGACAATTCTCTGCACATGCATTGCCTCCAGTATCCACCAACACAACCAACCTGGGCCTTGAAAATTTATCAAAAATGTTACATAAACTATCAAGGTCAAAACCCTAAAATTTTGAATTGTAGCTCGTTCAAAATTTGCGGTCTAGGTCTTCTCCCACATAAAATGAACTTCGCAGATGGAAGAAGTGTTGAAATGCACAAGACAATTGAAAGGGGGGGTGAATCAGTTGTGAACTAAAACTTCAGTTCCCTTATTAACATTCAAATCCACACACATTCATTAAACCCTTAAATTTGTTATGATGATTTAGCATGAAAACTAAATAACATAAACTTAAATAACTCAATACGAAACACAAGAGAACACTAGATTTACGTGGAAAACCCAAGAAGGGAAAAACCACGGTGAGGATTAGCTCACAATATAAGTAATATCAACACTGAATATAATAGGGCTCATTGTCGGTAGGGCTCACTACCCAAAGAAGAAAGGCTCACTACCAAAATCAAAAAGAAGATAGAGAAGAAATGTTACATAGAGAACATGATCTCAATGCAATAGAGAATCCACCACAATAGATCCAACACCTTCACAGACTGTTTGAATGATTACAAACACCTTATGCTCACTACATCTGGTAATCCAACACTGGAAAGTTCACACTTCTCTACTCAATTTTACACTCTATAACTCTGCACTTCACATCATTCACATCACACTCATCTATTTTCATCTATCTCCCCATTCAACAACTTAAATCATACTTATACCATCCACAACTTGAAAGACATCTTCAAGTCGACCACACATGCCTCACACTTACAAATTCAAAAAATAGGTCACCACTAAACAATCCTGCAATGGATAAGAATGAAAGTGGACCACAATACAACATAGCTCAGATCCAAATTAACTTTCACATGCCACATTATGCCTCCATTAATACTTAAACGCCTTCGCATGTAGTGTAAACACCAATTCAGTTGTTACCCTACAAACACCATTAATCAATTAATTACATGCTTCCTCAAACCCAAAGATGACTTACGAACCACATAACACACTTCTACAAAATCTGGAACAATCCATGAACCACATGAGATCCAACAAATTCTTTGCACCAACTAGCATCAGTAAAACACATCCATCTTGAACACGTAGTTTACCTTCTATGCATACTGACACATGAAATTCACTTTGTACTGTGCCAAATCATGAACACTCTTGAATTATGAAAGATATAAGCAATATGAAAAAATTCCCAAATCCACAAGAACAAATATAAACTCACAGAGAAATTTGGAGCAAATAAATTTCTCCCATACACCAATGTAAACAACACTGTAAACTCAGTTCACATATTGGTGAACATATTTCTCTTTGCACATCAATCTAGAAGCCAAAATTCTAGATATAGAATATTTGAACACCTCTCACCAACATATCTGAATCACATAGGAATATCTTCAACCTAGAAGAAATGTAGAGAAAAACCAAAACATCTCTCTATAACTCAGAACAACATTGCAACAAACAGTTTCCTCTTTTTATCAAATTTTCTCAAAAGAACTCAGAAACCAAGCACTAGAAACAAATCCTCATCATCTTTAGCACTACTACATCCATAGATAGAATCTTATCTAAGAAAAAATCTCAACTCAATTACAACCCCTCTAGTGTTGCTTTACTTTACCAACTATTCATCTTCAACACCAATCTTCCTAACAACTACTCATACTCTTGAAACAATCTTATTCACCAATAGACATTGATGACAACACAAGCTTTTTGACATCAATGAAAACACCAACTACTCATACTTGCAACAAGGAGGACATCTATAATAAAAAGTTGTAGCTAATATGGTGACACCATGAACTCTAGCAGGTGGAGTGGGTAGATGCATTGTACGTAACACTTACATCCTAGAAAAAATGTTTCACAAGCACAAGAAAATCCTTTCTTCTTTCCTCAATTGTGTCTTCATGCCTACCAAGAACCATCAAAGACTCACACACAATATCTTCCTATATTTTTTGGCTTCTATAAATACTTAGCATTAAAAACCTTGGAACCCCAACAAAGTAATAGGACATCGTTAATGGGTTGAGCATCCATCATACCAATGCACAACTTCAACATTTTTTCTATTGATGATTTCATGTTTTGGCATTAAAATTGTTCGTCCCTCGACAAAGCATAGGGAATTCATTGGGGGTTAGGCAAATCATTTGTTATTCCAAACTTTGACCTTTGTTGCATGTTAGGCCTCAGGCCCGTCACATGCATCTTGCTTCTTTCCTTCACATTGCCCACCTTTTATCACATGCTACATGCCTGAACCTTGAACCTTATACCTTGCTTCACTTAGCCAATCTTTTGTTATTGAATTTATGCTGTTAAACAAAGTGAATGGAAGGGAAAACTACAAGAAATAAACATATTTTGACATGAAGACCTTGATGATATTTCTCAAATGAGTTATTGATGAGGGATCAAACCACATAAACACACAAAAGGAAGGAACTCAAGCCAAATTTGACATGGAAAAATTGAGTTCCAACACACATAATGGTTTTTTTTTGTAGGAAAATGGAAATTATCCTTTGGAGATTGGCACTCTTTAGGGTTTGGAACCTTTTCCTACTTATCATTAAGAATGTGTGGTATGGATGGAAATGGTATGATTATGAATGGATGTTTAATGAATTTGGACAATTTATATGATTGACTAGTAACCTAAAAAGTGATTCAACCAACCCTTGACCAAATCTAAAATGGACCTAAGAATGAAATGCAATGCAATGACTAGGATAATGATGCAATTTACTATTATGATGCAAATACAATAAACACAAAAATTCATAGTCAAATTCAAACAATTGAAATGGACAAAGCAAGACATTATGCACCTGTCCTACAAGTTTGAAGCTGATTTTGGAGGACTAATTCACCCTAGGCGAATACATCCTTGTAGAGGGATTTTAGATCTATTTTTGTAGTCCTCATATGCCAATTCAAAGCTTTTTTTTTCGCTTGTCACACTTTCAGATCATTGTCGGATATTTTTGTAACTAAGTTTCTATTTATTGTCAAGGTGTAGGGTTTTGATTGCAACAATGGATAATTGATCTTCAATCTTCCTCCAATCTCCTTCAAATCTAAAACTTACAAATTCAAAGAGAGAGGAATGGTTGGGCCATTTATGGGCTTACCTTAGTCAAACCCCATGTTAGTGTTTCCACTTCCACAATGGAAATTTCAATGATAAAAAGATAAATGATGGGAAGGAAAGATGAATCAACAAACTTTTGCAACTCACCACCCTTCAATGGCTTCCTTGAAGGACTGAATTCATGCACATCTCCTCAAGTTTTGGATCTTGCTTGCTTGATTTTCTTGAATTTCTTGGAGGCCTACAAAAGGGTTAGCCTTCATAAACAATGATAACATAAACATGCATAAACTCACATATGATTTGACATAATGCTTGGATCTTGAATTGTGCAATAAATTATTGAAAATCTGCTCTTGAATGCTCTTGATTTTCTCTTGATAATAATTTCTCCAATAATTTCCTAGATTCTCCTTGTTAGTCTTCAAATGATAAAATAAATAGGTATAATTTATATGCAATTATTCTAATTTCATGAAAATTAAATCCTGATAGCCAGCTTTGGACATTTGAATTTCAAATAATAAAATATTGACACCAACATATTTGAATTTGGAGCCAAAATAGGGTGACTAATTCACCCTAGGTGAATATGTGCCAATCTTATTTTTTAGAAATTAAGGTGTCAGGGGAAAAGTATTAGATGAATGCATTTGTTTTTTTATTGTGATTTGTTGGTAATTGTTAAAAATGGGCCATGGAATGCATAATTTAGGTAATTAGGTGCTCAATTAAGTCCAATAACTTAAAGGGGAGAAAAATATAGTGTGAAATTATCAAGGGTGATAATTTACAATGTTACAAGTTCATATGCATTTTGTTAGGAAATAATGCATAATACCCACATTCTTAATCCATTTCCTACATAACCCCATGAGAGAAAAGTATGTGTGTAAGTAACCATAATGCATAGATAAAATAGACAAGCCACAAGATAAGACAAGATATACCCTAGGAAAACCCTCAAGAGGGAAAAACCTAGCCTCCAAAAGCATCCATACTTCATCTATTATTCAACAAATAAACAATACATGCACTTACAAGAGTTACCATGAATACTCCTGAAGCATCAAACATCACCAATGCATCCTCCATGTGTCCAAGCATGAATCCACACATCCCAAGTCATGCTTCACATATGAACCCCTCTAAAAGACTCAATAATGACAACCCACTCACCCAACCGACCTTAACCATGCTAAAAATGTGCTTGCTTTTATAGACTCAAGCTCACACAAATACAACCAAGTGGTAAGATAAAACCATGTACCTTAA
The DNA here is from genome assembly GCA_007258455.2 of Sequoia sempervirens. Taxonomy (NCBI): domain Eukaryota; kingdom Viridiplantae; phylum Streptophyta; class Pinopsida; order Cupressales; family Cupressaceae; genus Sequoia; species Sequoia sempervirens. The sequence continues at coordinate 51,442 of VDFB02267514.1, read as the reverse complement.
AACCATGTGAATACAGAACCACTGACCCCTCATTTCTTATTGGGTGCTAATTTTTCACTTTATTTAATATTTACCCAATATTATAATACAACATACAAGTGGTCTCCAAATAATTACCTAGTGTGATTAACCACACCTCCTAGGTGTATCACAACTAAATAATTAATTAATTACAATATTATAATATAAAATTTTATGTAATGGTGTACAACACCATATCCAAATATTCTCCCACTTGTATACATTGCATAAGGGATCAATCAATGAAATACATCATCATAGCCATACATGTAACCACATGAATCTCCAACATTATTTTGTTCTCCATCAACATACTTGCAATAAAACCAAAGTGACCACCATCTCAAGCAAGAATTCCTCTCATCCTCCAATGTTTCATCTATGGAAGAAAAGGAACATGCCAAGGTGAAGATGCACAAATCCAAGAACACAAGCATAAAATCCAAGTGATAACAAAGGCTCCAAACAAGCTTCTATCATAGGTGAAAAACCTACATGATTGTAAATATCATCCACAACACATGCTAATACATCCAACCTTCCATACCTCCTAGGTATCAATAACAGATCTGTAAAATCATGCCAACAATATATGCAACCCATAAACCACAATCACAAGCTAGTTGTATCAAACCTATTGATGAAGAACATACATATCCAAGAACTCCCACTAAATGGGTAATGTCAAATAATATCAAGTCTACCAATCAACACTATACCAAGGTAATAAATAATCAAAACATGAAGTACCAAGAATAATCACAATGATCTACACATGCAACACCAACAGTTGCATACTCTCTCACAACATGCCACCACCATTTTCCCAATCATATGAACATGAGCATCTAGGAAGGAACCATAGAATGAAGAGAGAAAACCTATATACCATAACATGTCCTTCTACCAACACCTAAAAGTGCTACATTGTGTCAAGTATGATCTCCTTGCAACCCCAAATGAAAATCCTCAACAACACCCAACCACTCAATCTCATAGATCAATTACAACATATGAATCATGTAATAATACCAACATGGATGTAAGCCTCTCTAATCAAGAAGATCAAACTTAAAGTAGCCATTCCTAAAATAGGAAATTGGCCCAATAACCATCTCCTAAAATCCTCATCAATGAATGATAACATAAATTCAAATGCACAAGGAGATAACAATGCTAACCACCTCTCAAAATGAATCCTCTAGAACTAACTATCCATACCTCAAGACCCATATCTATGAAAGATAAAGCATCATAAACTCATGTGCTAAACAATCCTCAAATGAGTCTCCATAATTAATCATAATGACTTAGCTCATTCCGATGATAAATTAAAGCACGAAACATAAAAACATCAAAAATAGGATGGGAAATACCTATTAGATTATAAACCGTCGAGTAGACCAAGAGTGGGGAATGAGAATGCTCCTCTAGGATAACCAAGTCATCATGACTCACTCCAAGAAAAATCTCCTCTATAGTTTCATCATGAACTCATGTCCATATCTAGGTGAAGGCTCCTTGGTCTCCATATTGAAACCTCCAAAGAGTAGCCATCTCAAGTAAATGTCTCTAACCACAAGAGAACTCCAACCTCACCCATATCTCCAAGTATCCATGAGCACCTCCAACTGATCAATCCATGCCAAGCTCCAAATGCAACACAACACTACCATGAAGGTCCCAAGAAAATGATTAATGTCAAAGCTCCAATCGTAGAATCAAGAACCTACCATGACAACACGATCTAACCATCTCCTCTTAGGAGATCACATGCAACAATGCATACATCTTGGTCTCAAGAGAACATGTGCCATGTCAAAACTCTAATTTGGAATCAAGAGTACATCATGATATAATACCAATCACACTCTAAACCAAGAACCAACATCTCCAATCACATGAAGATAACCATCTCCTACCAATGTACCTATAAATTTGAAATAACTCTTCTACAACAATAGGATCTAAGAGCTCCTCCAAGCCATCTACTAACACTAAAGAAGATCATCCATCACCAATGATGAATCACATCACTGCCAACAACTCCCACTAAACTATGATACCGAGCTACACATGGCATTGTGACAACCATCTCCTCCATGATGATCATCCAAGTCCACACACAACTGAAATACTAATCATACCAAGTAGAGCCAAGATCTCCAAGCCAATAAGATACAACCACAATCAACCATCAGGAGTAAATCCTACACTGCCAAGTCATCACTATAAAAATCTCCCACTAAAATGTAAAACCAATAAAACATACCAAGCTATCATGACATCATGATAAACCACATGCTAAAAGTCCCAAAAAATAACTAATCAGGTACTCTAATCATCCATCATCTCATCCCAAAGCAACATACCAATGTACAAATGGCCACAGACAAGGCCAACCAACAAAGTTTGCATGAACACTAAATCAATCTCATGGATATAGATAGTCCAAATTGAGTCATCCCACTACAAGAAAATAGGCAGCTAATCCACAACCTGCATAACTCATAGATCCAAAGAACCAAAGCATGCAAACTCATCATCATAGTAGTAATCTAAAAAGCGGGATATCAAAGAAGATAATCCTATAGACAACAAGACAAACACCAAATAAACCACAGATATGATTTTCAAAACATGTCCACAAATGAGTAACCATAGTCAAGGAACTAATCAAGCATCAAGGAGATAAGAACAACCTTCTAACACCCAGCCAAATCACCACCAAACAACCAAATACATGATCATGTCGTGCCAATGGTCAAATGTACCTACATATCCATGAAACCATAATCATAGCCAATGTTGTACCTACACTCAACTATCACCCATACAAGACTCCAAGTCTCCACTTGTGTCAAATCATGTCCTCAAAACCAAAGACAACCTATGTACATATCACCATTAAATTCCAACTCTGAAAACACCTATAAACCTATACCAAGAAACACCAAATTGATAATCATCTATACCATCATAAATATCATATAAAAGCATGTACTCCCTCAAGGTTTCACCTCTTGACTCATCTGATGTTTACACAATCACACCTCAAATATCAAGCTCCTACAAGTGATAAAAAAAATTACAATCCATTCTATGCACCACAAACTAAAAATATACCTAATCAACTATTTAGTACACTACTCATGCTCTCCAACACCTATTCGAAATCAAAAATCAGATTATGTATGCAAAAGTTATGACCAAAACCATGAAACAAAGGATATCTAGCTTTCAAGCTCCAAAAACTGTCAAAACTATAAAATAAGGGAACCAAACCTATACAACTATGTAGTTCTTGGAACCACCTTTCCAACAAGTATAAGAAGTCAAAAATCTAACATCCTAGGTGAAAGTTATGCCCGTTTGAAATTTTTTTTATCCAATTTGGCTTATAGGGGCAACTTGGTGGCCCCCGAGTAGAGCCATTGTTGGTGGTGTTGCTCATGAGGTGGAAGATCTCAAATAAAATTTAAATATGTTTAAAGGTTTTAGAAACTTTTAATCATCGATGAAATTTAATAAATAATAAATTTAATTCAACAACATTTAAAATTTTAACATGGGTGATTTAATTTTGGTCGGGTGGGAAAGGTTTTCGACCCCACTGGCCGACGACAGCCAACAATACTACCGACCTAAAGTATACTTGCTAATTGTGCATTCAAGGCAGGGTACAAGGTCTATGGACCCCACCCCCTCGCCCCCCTAGAATGAATTTCTTTAAAAAACTCTTTTTTAGAATATTTTTAATTAAAACCCTTTTAATTTATTTGCAAGTTCTTTTTAAATATTTAATAGGGCTGAATAAATTTATTTTTTGTAGATTTTATATTGACATCTCTGCAATCATACGACTGAATGACTAGGGGCTAAAAAATTGCATTTTTTCAACTTTTTCAAAATAGGTCAAATTTTATCTCGATCTTCATTTCTCGACCATCTTGGATCCAATAGTGAGGTCCATTTTGTCTCAAGAGGTCATCCATGAAATTTCCTCTACAAGAAAGCACAATCCAAGAAACCCTTTTGACCCAAATTTTGCATACCTCAGATCTGCAATAAACCCAACAAATCTTGACAACCCAAAAGCCCAAATCTACACAATAACACTTGCAACATGTGTTCCATACCTTGTAATGCCTCATATCTTTCTCATATAGCCATGGATTCGACTTTGCACCAAATCTACTCAAACAAGGGTTATAATAAAAAAATTTGGAAGTTCACACCTCCCATCAACCATGAAAGCTCTCATACCACTTGTTAGGAAATAATGCATAATACCCACATTATTAATCCATTTCCTACATAACCCCATGAGAGAAAAGAATGTATGCAAGTAACCATAATGCATAGATCAAATAGACAATCCACAAGATAACACAAGATATACCTTGGGAAAACCCTTAAGAGGGAAAACCTAGCCTCCAAAAGCATCCATACTCCATCTATTATTCAACAAATAAACAATATATGCACTTACAAGAGTTACCATAAATAATTTTGAAGCATCAAGCCTCTCCAATGCAACCTCCACGTACCCAAGCATGAATCTGTACATCCCATGCCATGCTTCATGTATGCACTCCTCAAAAAGACTCAATAATGACATCCCACTCAGCCAACTAACCTTAACCATGCTAAAAATGTGCTTGCTTTTATAGACTCAAGCTCACACAAATACAACCAAGTGGTAAGATAAAACCATGTGCCACAAAACCATGTGAAATACAAAACCACTAACCCCTCATTTAATATTTTGTACTAAGTCTTCACTTTATCTAATATTTTCTCCAATATCAAATTATTATCTTATGACTGAAAACCATTAAATAATAACCCAATGTTACAATACAACATAGAAGTGGTCTCCAAATAACTACCTAGTGTGATTAACCACACCTCCTAGATGCATCACAACTAAATAATTATAACATTATAATATAATATTTTATGCAATGGTGTACAACACCATATCCCAACACATTTTACATAGCATGTACACATTTTTCTTAAAATCTCAAGTTTGACTACTAAATTGTGCCCCATTTGCATTCACCTACCCCAAATTATTACCTAGATCTAGTGATATACATCTATTTATACATTGGTCATGCAAATAATTATCTCCTATATCTATTGCTCTTCATTTTTGCCATTCTATTCCACTAATTGTTTGACTTGAATGAGAAAGATTCATTAAAAGTAATGCATATTATTGAAAATATTATTATTGTTTGGGAAGGTAGGGAATAGGTTGGGAACTCTCACCAAAAAATCCATATTTATCAAATTTGACTTCACCAAAGCCTATGATCATATTGAATGGACCTGTGTTCTTGATATGTTTTAGGCATTAGGTTTGGGGAGTCTAACATTCTACATTGTTTTTAAATGTTTTTTTTTTTTTCCAATGGTTCTATTTATCTGTTTGCTACTAAATATTTTGGTTACTTGCTTGCAAATAATATCTCACAAATTCTAATTAAAGGTACTTATCTTTCTAGTTCATCGCAACTACTTGTTAATGGTCATTTAATTTGTGACTCTTTTCTTATTCTTCCTAATTCCTCTTGTGGAGTATATGCCAAACAAGCCTTGTAATTCCTTGATGCCTTTTTCATACAATAGTCTAGAAAACTCAATGATATAGACATTCCTTCATTTTTCTTCTTGAATTAATTCCTTTACCTAGAAGTGGATAGACCATGGTGAGATATTTATATTTTTTGGGATCCCTTTTTCCTTCCATGTTTTTTCTTCTTCTTTGTGGCAATCTATAGTTACATGTGTGGCAAAGAAGTTGGCTTATTGGATAAGTAAGCCTTTTTCACTTGCTAGTAAATTTTAGGTATGCTCTAAGGTTTTAACAACTACCCATGTGTATTATTCATCTTGTTGAGTGCCTTTGAAAGCCTCCTCTCACAATCTTGAAAATTTTCACAAGGACTTCCTATGGACTATTTTAGAGTAATAAGGGTTTTCACTATATATTTTAAGATTTTATGCCTTCCTCAAGATCTTGGAGGTCATGGTAGCATTGATGTTTAGCACTATGGTTTGGCTTTATGTGATAAATAGATAAATTAAGGCTTGATGAAAAGGAAACTTGGAAGGTTGTCCTTCATCATTGTATTTCTACTAGTATTCTCATTATCTAAAAATATTGGAGAGATTTGTGGTTTCACTCCATTCTTTTTATGAAGTAAAATATTCATATTCAATGCATTTTTGTGGTTAGAAGCATATGGAAAGATTGGGAGGCTATCAAATTTTAGTTGATGTGGAATGGTAATAACTTTTGCAAAGGGTTTCTATCAACTAGTAAATTCTTTATTGGTCTCCTATTAACTATTTCAAGATAGACATTTATCCAAGTTCCTTGGATTCATGCCCTTGAGATTTTTCATAAAGGTGTTTGGAACATTTTGAGATTTTCTCTAAGACTATTAGAAATTGGTTACCTTGGCCTAAAGTAATTATAAAATTTAGACTTAGAAATTAGGACTTTGATCCCTTTCAAACCATTATGGAATATATCCCTTCGAAGATGATATATAAAATTGGGGTTTGATGTACTAGGCTTTACTGGAAAGATTAGAAATGGTATACTAACACTCTACTTCACAATTATAACCTATTAAAGGATATTGATTCCTCTCTCTACATCTATCTATGGTACAAAAAGTTAATAAAAAGAAATGGTATACTAGCACTCTACTTCACAATTATAACTTATTAAAGGATATTGATTCCTCTCTCTACATCTATCTATGGTACTAAAAGTTAATAAAAATGGGATTTATAGTCCACAATTATATCATGGCACAAAAGGTTTTAAGAAAATTGGTTTAGGATAATTTATGAAAAAAATGAAATACTCAAGCATTTATTATGGTATTGTTCTAGAGCTCAAGTTGCTTGGAATTAGATTCAAAATTTATTTTAGCCTTTCAAGTTAGAACCCTTGTCTTGGAATTTGATATTTTAGGGGATTAGCCTGGGATTCATACCAAATTCAATTAGAAATGACATGCTTTCATAGTGGATTTTTATTTTTAGTATTTGGAAAGCTAAGAATTTAGTTTTGTACTATTGAGCCTCATTTGGTATTCATTACTCACTTTATACTAAATCTATGATGTTGCAATATTATTTCATAGATCTAGGTGAAAGCTAAAAATAGTATACTTGAGATTGTGCATTCATAAGTGTTGTTACCTCATTGAGGTGGTGATCCTTGCACAATTATTGGGTCTTTTTGGCTTCCTCCTCTCATAGGGGCTACTCCCCTCCTAGAGGGAATCGAAATTGATGTAGTATTGATTCTCATCCTTCACATAATTTTCCTTCACAATAATACAGATCTTGAGGATGCTCTTAGCATCCTCACTAGCTCTCTACTACTTCACAACTCATGGTTAGGGTGATTATGTAGGAAATAATAGCCCAAATTGTATGTGGTTATTTCCTATGTCAAGAAAGATAATCCAACTCCAAATAATGCTCACCAAGATCAAACCAATGAAGGTATTGTCAACATGGATTGAGATTTACCCTTTGATAATCATGAAGTTTCAAATAGCCGAGGAAATCCCAAGGATAATGACCCTCCATCCACTGGTTGTATAGCTCTTTTTGCATAGCCTATAATTATTATGATTTTTTTTTGTTTAATATTTTTTTATTTTTATGATTTTCCTATCTTTGAATTTAGGTTGTGATTCTACTCCATATTTTTTTGTGAATATATCATAAATTATTTTCTTAAATTTATATAACAGTTAGTCAAATGTGAATCAATTTAGGTGGAAAATGGGTTGAGATTGTAAGTTCACCTATAGCAACTAAAATGACACCCATAGCAAGGTTAAAAATTGTTTTCATCAACTTACCAAGGTTTAGTGGGGTTTCATATTCACATATATAAAAAATACATAAGTGTTAATGTAACGCCTCGTCGTGCGAACCCCAAAGGACAATTCAACAACAATTACAACACAATTTTTTTTTTAAAAGTAAACATAACATACACGAAATACACATTAAGTCATGAAACTTAATTAAACAAAAATCGCTAACACTTACATCCCTTGGGGTACACGAGGAGTCATTACGAAACTTAATTCCATACAACATCGATAAGAGATGAAAACCAAAGATATAATATGTAACAAAGTAAACATCTAAAAATGTACTCATACATGATAAATCATTATCTAAACACCAAATTTACCTATCTAAATAAACTCTTTATTCATCTAGATATGTAAATCATCTGCCACCATACGCATATAATGCATATAAACTGATTATATATATAAATTAAATAAAGATTCAGATTGAAACACCAATTCCTATACTTTCCACACTAAAGGTTCTAATTTAATGAGCATGCACCTATCAGTTGTAGATAGACATTCAAATCCATCAAACCTACAGAGGGTATAACGGTGAATATAAGATGAGATGAGTCAGTTTTAGAATGATTGCATTCCGTTCTCAAGAAGATCTTTCCTGAATACAAGTAGGATGAATGATTAGAAAGAGATAAGATTGATCGAATTCAAGAAAGGCTTTTGGCCTATGCAAGGAAGCCCTTAGTATCAAGGACGAATAAATGCACAGGGGAAAAAGTCTCTTAAAAATTGGAAGCTTGGTATGCAGTCACGTTGTTTGGAACCTATGCATCCCCTCACACAACTACAACCCTTAAAGCAATACAAAATCAGGTAATCACTTAGTGAGCAGGACCATTAATGTCATTTTACATAGTGATGAGGTTCAGAGGGGGTTAGTGATGATGTTAAATGAAACAATCTGAACCAGGTATGCACTAAGAAACAGTGACGACTGAGACAGGTTGACAATGAAATCAGAGAGATTATATAAACCTTTAAACTTCCTATTATGTTCAAGCGCCGCAGCTTAGATAGGTTGACAATGAAATCAAAGAGATTATATAATTTACTACACCTTTGCAGTCTAAAAGTTGCAACTGATATAAGTTGCCAAAGGTTTCAGGGAGGCTATTTAATTATGTACAATACCTCAACTCTAAATGTTGTAACTGTGATAGGTTGCCAAGTATATATATTAGAAAGGGAATATTAGAATTTGGAAATATCACCATCTACTTGCATTATTATCATTATTTTCAAGTGCTGCAACTACGATAGATTGTCAGTAGAATCAAACAGGTTATTTAAACCTTCGCGATATTATATTTTCAAGTACAACAGATGTGTCAGGTTGCCAATGGAACAGGAAGGCTAATTTTACCCCTACAGTCTTCTATGTTCACGTGTTGCTGTTGTAAATCTCTCCTTTGAATTCTATGCAGCTCTTTAGTTTGAAGATTCAACAATTAAAATCATAACTGCACATACACATATCATGCTTGCATAAATGTGGAAGCACATACAAACCCGATAGTGGGAAACGTTCATAACAATGTGGGGAAACAGGGAAAACACATTCTCCACTGGTAACCTCACAACAGAGGGGATTTATATGTTGTGTCGTGTGACTGATTTGGTGATGGGTAACGTTCCTAAATGTACTGAGCTATTAGAACATACTCATTGAGAATACCTTAACCGATACAGAAAGCCTATTCGAATGCATAGTTGGAAAAATGTATTGGGAACAATATTAAAATGCCATGCAGAATAAGGTTCACTAACTTGCACAGGATATAAGTTAATCGAATACCACTGACACTAATTATTCATAAAACTATGTATATCGTTATCACTGATTGCATTATTTGACAATAAGAAGAGGGCGCTGGAAAACAACTCACAGAGCAATCACTCAAATATCAACCACTAACAATGAAAACGATGAAAACACATCATGTACTTTGTCAATTGCAGATTAAGAATGTTCCATTTCCATTTCTTCAGATTTAAAATAAAGATAAATAAGGCACCTGGCTTTCCTGAGCTTGCCGGAGTGGGGTTTGAAGTAGAGCTCACCAATCGCAACCTCCAAGATCTAGAATCCCCCCTTCCAGAATTCCCCAAAAGCTCCCTTCCCTTCTCTCATGCAATTCTTTAAAACTTTCCATGAAGGACCAATACTCCACTCTCTTTCTGATAAAAGTCTCGGACCAGATTTTCTTTTTTTAGAAAACTCCCACAAAGTGTTCCCATGGTTCCCCAAATCCCCTCACAAAGTATGTGATAACCCCCCCTGCCATAATGCATAACCCCCTCATAACGGTTCCTTCCCCCACTATTAGAGGATGCCTCCATAAATATAGTGTTAGTTTTCAGTTACAAAGAATCGTCAAAAGCATTCCGTTATATTTTCCAAAACCGGTACACAACTATATTTGGTAAACAATTAAAGTCATCCCTTCCATGCAAAGTTGTTACAAACTAGCACTCATGCATATAAATGCATTTAATCGTATTCCAAATTAACAATTTTTAAATAATTATTTTATTCATTCTTTAATATCGTTAGCATCTAATTCAATTATCTAAAGGATTTTAACCTTAATAATCTTATTTTGATGTAATGATTAATCAAAGTATTAATACCCAGGTTTAAATAAAATGAGCTAAATACCTGACCATAAAAGAAGTCACAATAATACTGTTGGACCACCCGACCAACACCAATAGGGTGAAATATGGAGGGCATTACAGTTAAGACCATTACCAAGTCACCTATAGTAGCATCTAGAGTTGTCTTTGCTTCTAAGATCTAAAATTAAGACTTGGACCAACTTGACATTGTTACTTGCAGCAATACTATAGATGAAAACAAAGCAATAGTGTTATTTGCAACAATGTTGTGGAGCTCAAATAAATGAAAAAATATATGTTGAACCAAGTTTGTATGTGATCTAGCATTTTTGACATTATCTAGAATGGAAAGAAGACTAAGGTGGAAAATTCATCGTCATAAGTTTATTTTCATGAAACCATTTGCATCTTGTCAAATGGTGGGAAATAGGGTAGTGATATCATCTTTGGTCAAGAAGTTAAGTACTATTTGGATAGTTGTTAGCAGTGTCCATTTTGGAGGATGTTTTGTACTCTACAAGCACCCATTCCTTTCTAGTCTACTATTCATCCATTACTTTTCTAACAAGTGCATGAATCATCTTTCCTTGTATACATTGAAGTTGTTTAACTTTTTCTAGGTGATTTTTCCTTTCCTAGGTGGTTTCATGTCTTATCTTGCTATTGGTCATTATTGTAGTGTTGGAAATAATAGCATGAGCAATGAAAAATCATATTTTTTAGAAAATCTAGAAGATAAAAAGGTGAGTAGATGGTAGGTGAAGAAAAAATAGATGATGAATCAATTGGGGAAGAAATAATAAACCACTATTATATGGTGTGGGAATCCATACATGCAAGAGGTTAGAATATTAATTGAGCTATGATGCATCACTCATGGAATATTAGATTCATGGGGAGCCAACCTTATTTATTAGATCTATTAATGGCTAGAGGTTAAACTAGTTGCAATAGAGGAATAGGTAAGTAGGTTAGTTGATAGAGCCATGTTATTGGACTATAAATTATTGGATTCAAGAAGAGTTAGTTGACTATAAAAAGGAAGCCATCCATGACTAAGCTTTGATTCACATGGTTGATAGATTACTAAAACCAAGGGAAATCCTTAGTAGAGCTGAGAATCTTTATTATAGGTAGAGCTGAGAACCTTTATTATAGGTAGAGGTGGAGGTAAATAATATGATCATGCAAGGATGGCTATTGATAAAAAGTCATTTAAACTTGAAGCTAATTGGTTAAATAAATCTATTTAGTAGTGAGAATATGCCAATAGAAGTGGAACTTGTTATTACAAGTGTGATAGAACATCCCCTCATGCATCCCACTTTAGTAGAAGTCACATACAAAGGCACTTGGGATTTCTAAAAGTGGATGTCAACATAATTACTCTATGTATATGATATAATTCAATACTATATTTCTCCAAATATTCTCACTACTATTATATGTGAGTTTTCCATGGGAAACTACATGTGTTGCACTCATGTAGCATGCATACCAAAAAATAATTCCTTATTGCATGGAATAAGAAATTGGAAAACGTGAGTATTTGGAGTATTACCCTCTTTGTGAGGAAGGAATAACCTATGGGCATTAAGGATGTTTATGCACAAGGGGGTTACTATATTGGATTAACCACACTCTATGCAAGGAAGTATTTCTTGATGGTGAAAAATTAGGTTGATTCCTAGAGTGGTGGTCAAAATGTGAGGGAAAACTCTAGCAAATCCCTAAAGAGGTATTAATAAGTGGTTTTTCCCTTAATTAACTCTTGCATATGAGCCAAATCTCTTTCTTGTCAGCTTTTTTTTTCTTCAATTTCTTGTAAAATGAGTTTGCTTCAAAAAATATTCTTGGTTGATTACTTTTAAGTTTGAAAGGTTTTCTTTAAGTTTGTTTGTGATGGATTCTACCCAATCCTCTCTAACACCAAGAAACATGAGTAGGATGATGTGAGAGAGAAGAGATGAATATGCCTTATCCTAGTAAGCCAATTGTGTTTTGTGTTTATCTTTCTTTCCACTTGATTGTGTTGATTCCTTGTTTGATTTTTCATTTTTTCCTTATTTTTCTTAGTTGTCTTGTCTTGTTAGCAAGTGATTTGATTGTTTTTTCTCTTATTTGGTTATTTTCATATCTTGTTAGCAATGTATTTATTTTCTTGATGTCTTTAATTATTAAACCAATAAATGAATGATTAAATTGCTAATAAGAAATGAACAACTAATCTCTTTTTTTTTAATTTTTCCATATAGAAATGTGATATAATTAACTAATTGCATGCAACAATAATAATTACAAATATAATACAATGTGAGAAAATATTTTTTGTGCTTTATAAATTATTATTTTAAATTATTTTAATTTGTTGATTGCACTATACTGTTAGCAAGGACTTGATTTCTTGATGCCTTTTCTTGTTAGTAAGAGATTTATGAAATGAATTTTAAATGAATGTATGCTCAAATGAAACCAAAATCTACAATCTAATAAAAACTAGTATAGTACAACGAAGCACATATATTCCCAACACTCTCTCTTTAGTAGGTGAGCTACAATTTGTTCTAATAATAGGTGGATAACTCATTTAAATAATGCTATATATATAATACTGCAATAAAATTCCACATATCTAGGCAATATGGAAGTGAGTTTATTTATTTTACTTGCAATTCTAATTTAATTTTTTTAATGAGAACTAATTTAACAATTTGAAAGTATATAATTGAAACTTCACACTTTAGAGATTTGACATGTGAGATATTGATGAGATTCTCATAGAATATATGTTTCGTTGGTTTGTTTTATTGATTTCAACTAATTCTTGAAACTATCTAAAGAAGTATCCATCTCTCATGCTCAAATGTTTTAGGGGGTTGGCCAACAAACAAGAGAAGGATTCAATAATTTTCTCCTCTATACTTTAGGATTTGTAAGATATAGGAGGGTGAACCTTCACAATGTATAATGGGATTTCATACAATTCATATCAAGATATTGCTTTAGAACATATATGCTCTCTCAAGGTGACCAAGAATTATAAACAAAACATACTTGATTGGCTAGATTCTTGGAAATTTCTACTTATTGGTACAAAGAAAACATAAATAATATTATGAAATAAATTATAATATAAATTAAAAAATGATTTTGAATTTCAATGACCATGGATATTGAATCAAAACACATATTTAGACAAGTTCCTTAAACCTAGGTTACAAAGTCAAAGGGTAATGCATTTAAATATTGAATAATAGGTTTTAACCAAGTTTTGTGAAAGCTAGCATATCAATGCCTTACATTGACATATTTAAGAATTTATAACCAACTCTTCTTAAAAATCCCTATATACTCTCTAATCCCTCAATATTTCTACTACAACAATTTAATCTATTACTTGAATAAAAGTTATAACAAAAACATTCATATGTAGAAAATTTGCAACGATTAACAAAAATGATCCTTGATCAATTTATATTCATAAGTGAAAAAAGTATGCAATTCAAGAGACAATTGACTGTGCAATTATCACAATATATTCATGTACAAAACTAATATTGTTATACAAAATTAACAATTATATTCACAGTTCTTCCCTGCAAACCCTAGATCAGATTGATACTATAGACACTTAAATAAACCCGATTGATATAATCCATCTAATTCTGATTAACTAACACGATTTCCTCCTAAATCACTTCAAACTAACCAATCAATTAAATAATTAGCATTATTTAGTTAAATTCAGTAAATTCAGCTATTAATCAAATAATTAATTTTATTAGATTAATTCACCCTTCTTCTAACTAATGTTCATCATATTTAATTAAATCAAGTCATTTAATTAAATCCCCCTAAGTCCTTTCATTTGATTAAATCAATTAAATCAAATGTCACAATCCCCTAAGCCATTCCAATTAATTAATCCTAAATCACTTTCTAATCATCATTAATAAATCTTCCATCTTTTAACTCCTCAAGAGTTAAATTAACCCATGGTCAACTAACCAGGTTGCACATGAAATTCATTTCTATTAATTATTTAATTCCTCTATTTATCCTCACAAAGGCATATTCCAAGGAATATTCCTCCCAACCACCTCTTCATTCAATTTGCCTCCAAAGGTTTCAAAAACCTATCACATCCTCAATAACTTCTCTTACATTTTCAATAACTCCTCTTACATCCTCTCACATCTCCAACCACATTCAATAAATTCTTCTTACAACCTTTCAAATCCTCAACCATTCTCATTTATTCCTCTTACATCCTCTCTCCTCAACACATTTCTCAAAATGTGATCCACCCTCACCCACTAGAATTGTGACAAGTGTCGCATTCCTATTGGCTCCCATTTTATCCCACATTCACCATTTTCTCTCATTTCTCAACCCTTAACTTCTATAAATAGAAGCATTATTTTCACAATATGGATCCACAACTTCATACATTCTTACTATAGGAATTTCACTTCATAGCAATCATCATTTTTATCACTTGGGTGCTAGAAAGAAGTTGAGTCCACTTTTTGGCCAAAAAGTGGAAGTGTTTTTCCTAATTTTCAGAATTTGAAAAATTTGACCTTAAAATTTAAGCACTTAGAGATGGAATCTTCAAAAAAGTCACTACTCATAAAATGTAGTGCTTAGATTCTAGTTTCCAAATATGTAATTTATTTCAATACCCAGATTGTACAAATTGAGTTTCAATAGGAGTTTCTAAAAACCATTGTTTAAAAGTCACTTTTTTTTACCATACCATGCATGTGTACAACATCCATATTTTGATTAAAATTATCGTATTTTTCTAAATCCTTTTGGGAAAATATTTGTGACTCACTAAAGCTTGTTCTCGATATTTTTTTGTAATTTTTTATTGAATATTTTTTTTTTGTTAAATTTTTATTAGGCATATTTGTCGTTTTACAAAAATCATCATGTACAATATGCATAAGATGACCTAAACTTATCATTTTTTTTTTTAAATTGAAAAGAATTGTCTGAAGTTTGTTCTCGTGCAATCCATTTGTCAAAATTTTATGTTGATCAAAAGTTATTAAAATAGTAAAAAACCATGATATTTAAAGTTTATGGACCATTTTTATTAGAAATTAATTGAAAAATAGAAAAAATAATCCAATTATAAAAAAAATTACATATTTGGAATCAAAATTGTCTCATCTAAAATGGGTTTTAATTTCGTCAAAAAATTATGCAAAAAAAGTCGTCAGCCATA
The DNA here is from genome assembly GCA_007258455.2 of Sequoia sempervirens. Taxonomy (NCBI): domain Eukaryota; kingdom Viridiplantae; phylum Streptophyta; class Pinopsida; order Cupressales; family Cupressaceae; genus Sequoia; species Sequoia sempervirens. Next base: position 35,638 of record VDFB02267514.1, on the reverse strand, counting down.
TGTCCAAAGTCAGTATTTTGCTCTGACATTGTTAGGACCTTCAACTTGTAGGTCAAACCAGGTTGAAGGCCTAGGTTCATATTCCCAATGCTTTTCCCGAACCAAAATCCAAGGCAAAAACCCAACCACAAAGCTAAAAGTAATTCAAATTTTTGAAAACAGGATCTCACTTTATAAAACAGGATCTCATTTATTAAAAGCAGGATCTCGTTTTATAAACGAGATCCCATTTCTTTTATTTAAATTCACTGCCAAAAATTATTGTGAAGTCTGCAACTTCACATGTATGGCCGAGAGCAATAAAATCAAGCTATTTTTCATGAGCTATTGTCTTTACAGGTGGTGAACTTGATTTTTAATTGATTTTTTCAAAGGAGGCATCATGTACACCATTTTTGAAGTGGAATTGTGTTAGTTTTGTACTTGTTTGGAGGAACAAAAGGTCTTCAATTTGCAATATGGATTGAATTTTTCAAAGGAGGCATGAAGAAAATAATTTTTAAAGTGGAATTGTGCTAGTTTTCTACTTGTTTTGAGGAACACAAGAGGAATAATTTTTTCCTAATAGGTCTTCAACTTCCAATTTGGATTGAATATTTTGAAGAATTTCACTATTGACATTCATTTGTGCTTGAAAATTTTATAATCATGAGAGATAAAGCTCGTAATAAGAGAAGGAATAGATTGACTCCTCAAAAAGTTGAAGCAAAGAGAGAGAAGGAGAGACAAAGACAAAGACAAAGAAGAATGAGAATTAAATCAATGAATGATGGTGGAGCATCCAATTCCACAACTATTGAGGATGAAAACATTGAGGATGCCATGGTTGTAGATGAAGCTAATTTGCAAGGAGTCAATTTGGAGAAGAATATGATTATACAAACAAGTCCTACTATGTCTTCAAATCCCTCTTTGAATGTTATGGAGAATGTTTCAATATGCACAAATCCAGGTACGTCTTCAAATCCACATGTTAGTGAAATGGTAAATTTTGTATGCAGAAGTTTTACAAGATGTTGGACTTAATGATGTTGACATTGATGATATTCAGAGAGATGAAAATTTTATATAATTTTATGAAAACGAAAAAGAAAAATATTTTGTTGCAAATGAAAATGAGAATGATCCTTTTGTTGAAAATGAAAACAAAACCTATTTTTTTGATGAAAATGAAAACTGTTTTGTTGATGAAAATCAAGATGAAAATGTAAATGAAAATGAAGATGAAGATGAAAATCTAGAATGTGATGTTGAATTTAATGAAAATACTTTTTTAAAAATTGGAAGTGGTGTTTTCGATAATCTTCCTAGTCAAATTTCTTGGAGGCAAATAAGAACACATGCGAATAGAATATACACCAAATTCTTTTATCGTAAAAAAATTGCATTTCAATGTCAACTAATGATGCAATTGATGAGAATACAAAAAATGAGGAAAGTAATGAAAAGGTTAGGCTTTTAGGCTTTTATGTTAAACCAAAAAGAAAATATCAATCATTAAAACATGTTATGTCTACTGTTGCTAGTGCCATTCAATCTATTGGAAAAAATAGTTGATCTAAAAATAAAAACGCAGCAAGAAGAGCTATAACAAGTGCTATAGTTAATAAAGCAACTTTGAATAAAAGAATGGTAAGCAATATTAGTGAATTTTTAAAAATATATCCTAAAACATTGCTAAGAGCGGTGAAAAGAAGAGAAAGTATAGAAAATGATCCTATTAACCAATGTTGGAGTTTCAGTGGTCGAATACTGAGGTCTGATATGAAATTAAATGTTGAAATTAAATCTTTGATCAAAAAATATTGGCACGATAATACTAGGGTTTCATCTAATGCTAGAGATGTTTTAAAATTAAGGGTGGGGTCCAAAGTTTACGATCCTCACCCAAAACACCTATTAGATACAACACAAACTGAATTTTATAGAAAATTTTGTAGTGATTCAGTGTTACCTAGTAATATTAAAATAAGTCAAAGGTCTTTTGAAAAATGTAAACCTTGGTATGTAAAAATTAATAAGCAACGAATATCTTGTTGTTGTAAAATCCATGTTCAATTTCGTTATTTTTATAATGTCTTTCGATCTATAAGTTGTACCTTGCATACTAACATGATTATACAGGAGTGTGGTATTGATATGCCACCTAAAGCAATAAGAGAGTTTATTTTAGGTTTGTTTTGTGAAAGATCTAATGATAAATTGTTTTATTTAAGTTCTTGTATTTTGGACAATGCATTAACTGTGGAAATCTTTCATTTTTAAGAATTTGTATGCATGAAAGTGTTGATAATGATTTTGGACAACAATTAGTAGATGTTAAAATATTTAAGAATGTTCACTATTCTTTAAAAGATGGAAAAATAGGAAAGCATTGTGATTTAGTTACAAAAAAAGTTAGTGTGCATGCATTCATGAGTGAATTTAAGAATAAAATTGTACCAAAATATGTCATGCACTTTGAACATGCTTGATGGCTTGATGGCCAATTTCACACATGTAGAAACACATTTCCAATTGGTACTATACTTTTAGTGGTTGATTTTGCGGAGAATTATACTCCCACTCCATAAGAGGAAATTCAATCACAGTATTATAATTCAGTGCAAGTAGCTATGTTTGTCCATATTGTTTATAGACATGCAGATGATAGCATGAAGGATGATAGAAATTTTTTGAGGGAGTATCATTTTTATTTGAGTGACAATCGGTTACACTTGTCAGAGTTTGTTCAATATTGTTTCAGTATATTTTATAGAAATTTAAGAGAAAGAGGAATCCAGATGAAAGAACACCTCATATGGTCAGATAATTGTATGGGGCAGTTCAAGAATTCTCAAATGTTCTATTGGTTAAGTAGGGTTCACAAGGAACTTAATGTCCAGCATATATGGAGTTTTTTTTAAGTTGGGCATGGTAAAGGAGAACATGATGGAGCTGGTGCGTGTGCCAAAAAAATTCTTGCTAGAGAACAATTAAAATTCGAGGATTTAGTAAAATTTAAAGATGCACGTGGGATTATGGATTGGTGTAATACAAGATTATCTACACTTGGTTCGAGTGAGTACTCTACATTTCATCGATTCTTTTGGTTGGTTGAAGAAGAGAACATTGTACCTAGAGTGGATTGTGAGACAATCGGTGGATCTACTAAATGACATTCATTTAGGAGTGCGACAACAAGCACATGGAATATTTGGACAAGGGAGCTTGCATTTTTTTTCTAGTTTTGTATCTCAGGAGATTGGGAAGCATGTGAAAATACAGAATGGGTTGAACAGTGGGAGCAAAGATCTTTGACACCTGCACAAGCACATGATCAATATGAAAGAACTATTGAAGAAAATGATCAAGTGTTTGCATCTGAAGATTATGACCGTGTTTCAAACCTTGTACAAGAAGGTAATTTTAATTCAATTTATTTTATTTTATTTCACTTTATTAAGTTATTTTGTAATACTAAATTATTTATATGGATATGCACAAGTTATTAAATCAAATTTTGTTTGCAGGACATGTGTATGTTGTTGTTGCACCTAAGGGGAATGAAGATCAAAAAAAATATTGGTTGGCTCGTTGTGTGGAAACTAAACATAAGTTAATAGCACCTCGAGAAGATGATGATGGCTTTCATTATCCAACAGGTACGGTGATCCCCTTAAGACATCCCCTTAAGAAAATTTTGATAACAAGTTTTTGATCCCCTTAAGCAATTTTTTAGAACAAGTCTTTGATCCCCTTAAGAAAATTTTGAGAACTTATTTGATGATGGTTTTCATGTTTTCCAATAGGATCGGTGGTGGTTGTTGGCATGTGGCTATGAAAATACCTGACAAGGAAGAATTGTCTACTTGCATTCGAAGACTATGAAATGCATAAAAAGATTATACATTATTCACATTTGGTGGTGGAAACAAATATAAAACTAGAGTGGTATCATGGAAGACCTTCAAAAAAAGTGATATGGTCAATTTCTATGGAAGAGCATGAGGCAATCATAGATGCATTGCAAAAAAGAGATGATGCAAATGGTACAATGGAATAAGTAAATACAGGTAAATATAGTTTTAGTTTTATTTTGTCCTTTTAAATACATTAAATACATGTTTCGATATTGGTCAAGTGTGTTATTAGTTGAAATTGATTTAAATTGTCCTTTTATAGATCCTTAAGGCATAATCACAAAAAGGATCTAGTCCATGCAAGATTCAACCTAGACAACATGGAATACTTGGTAAAAATAGGTAATTATTAGTTAAATTATATTTAAATACATGTTTTGATTACATATTGCTATTGCTTGTACATTAATAGTTAAAATTGATTTATTGTCCTCTTTTTTATCCTTAATCCATCATTGCATTGATCTCATACTTTGAAACAAAAAGGAGAGGATGCCTGGATTCAACCTACACACATGTGTGGAATACTTTTAAATGCAAGTACTTGAGTTGTGTACATATAGATAGTTTTATATAAATTAAAATATGTATGTTTTGATTATTTCATTGATATTGCTTGTACCTTTTTGATATCAGGTGGTGTGAAGACCTACTACATTCTAGGCATGAGTTTGAGATGTTCTTGAGATGGCATATCCAAATTTTGTAAACATTGTTTTGAGATGACATATATGTACATACATACTTACAGAATTAAACATACTCTATGTACTTCTATGTATAAAAATCGATATTCTATATATTTTGTTTGTTAAATGTGCATGTTTTCCTACTTGGAAACTTTATGTCTAATTGTATAATCACTAAATATCATGCATGCATTATTGTTAAATCAATTATATCCTTAAGATGTTGTATTATGACCCCTTAAGACATCCCCTTAAGAAATTCTATTATAACCCCTTAAGACATCCCCTTTAGACGTTGTATTATGGCCCCTTAATACATACCCTTAAGACGTATTATGACCCCTTTAGACATCCCCTTAAGACCCCTTAATACATCCCCTTAAGACATTGTATTATGACTCCTTTAGACATCCCCTTAAGACCCCTTAAGACATCCCCTTAAGAAATTTTATTATGACCCCTTAAGACATCCGCTTAAGACCCCTTAAGACATCCCCTTTAGACATTGTATTATGACCCCTTAAGACGTTGTATTATGACCCCTTTAGACATCCCCTTAAGACGTTGTATTATGACCCCTTGAGACATCCCCTTAAGACGTTGTGTTATGATGACTCACCCTCAAACTTATAATACTTGTTAATATCACTTAATATTTATACTTAATTATACTCTTCTTTGATCCCCTTAAGACGTCGTATTACGATCCCTTAAGACATCCCCTTAAGACAACCTATAATTAGTGTTGGATGCTATTATTTGTTTTAATAGCTTATAGATTAGTATTCAATGCCATTATTTGTTTTGACTGCTTATAGATTAGTATTTGATGCCATTATTTGTTTTGGCAGCTTATAAATTAGTATTGGATGCCATTATTTGTTTTGACAGCTTATAAATTAGTATCGGATGTCATTACTTGTTTTGGTAGCTTATAAATTAGTGTTAGATGTTATTATTTATAGAATTTATTAATGCTTTTATTCTCTAATCTTCTATGGTATTGTTTATTTCTTAAAATTTTATCCTTTCTGGTATATAAACAGATTGCTTTTGTTTGTAAATTATGATTTATTGACTATTTATTGATTGATGTGAATTGAATAAGTTCATTGAGTAATTATCGCTAATTATTGAATGTACATATCATGTATATCATGTATGAGATCACTAAATTTCACATTAATGTCTTATATTAATGTCTTGACTATGAACATAAAATGCATAAATTTACATGTGTAAATTAAAATTTCAAACAATAATAAAGTCCATAATTTATGTAACATATTAAGTGCATGAAATAAAGTCCAGAGTACAACCCATGAACTAAAGTCCAACTAAGTACTTGAGCCATGAAATATAAAGTCCAACAAAGTACATGAGAAACCAAAAATATAGTCCATGAAATAAACAAATATAACCCATAAAATCATGTTTCTAGGTCATGTATTGTCTCTATAATCAAGAGACCTCTTCACACCATGCGGACTATGCGGATGACCTGAAACACTCTGTACAAGAGAACGATGAAATTAGATGTAAGACAATGAAAAATGATTTAATGACAATTTAATTTATAATTCATTATAAAATTAAATTACCATCATATCTATGTTTGGATGCTCTGGTGCACCTAAAGCAACCTCTAAATTCTCTTAATCAATCTACATAAACAAGACAAAGAAATTTGAAATTAGATGTACAAGTCTACAATTAAAAATGATTTAATTCAATTTAATTTATAATTTATCATATTTTAATTGTACAATATTCTGAGGTTGTGCACCCTCTTCTCCAGGACCTGTTTGTACAAGCTCAACTACAAGATGTGTCTCATGCCATAAAAGAAAAGCAATATGTAACAAATCTCATATTATGTATATATTCAATTTAAAATTTAAAATTAAAGTTATATTCAAAATATGTAATTTATAATTGACTTTAAATATAATTAAAAAATTAAATTACCATTTGATCTGGAGCCTGCTTTGTATGTCCTCCTGGTGGTGTAACTATGTTTGGGTCAGGGCTGAAAGTTGCACTAACAAAGTCCTACAAGATCAAAATTAAAGCATGTATACTTGAATTAGGTTTATATATATATTCAAGTTTGCACATTTTGTGTAGAATTTTTTTTAAACAACCTGAAAATCAGAGGCCTCACAAGTAGCCGCAACATCAAATGTTTGCCCGATGCCTATTCTCATTGTGGTATCAACCTAGACATACATACATAGACATTTAATGCTTATAATATTTACAAGTGTACATGCATGTATTTCATATATCTAATGAATTCAAAATTTATAATTGTAACTATACTAATGTAAACTCTAAACAATTTACAATATGAATGTACCTACCCCTGATCTATGATGCCTGATAGTGGAGGAGTGCTCGAAAATCCCTCAGGAAGAATCGACATGGAAGCCGATTGACTCGCCTAAACCAACATAAATATTTCAAACATATATGTGATTCAATTATAAATTTAAAACTCAAGTTAAATTTATGATTTCATATATAATTTTAAAAATTGAAATCAAAATACCCCATAAGGATTGTCAAGTACAACCGGTGTCGATGTATGTACACATGGAACAGATGATTGCCCCATCACTAGTGTCATCTATACACCAAACAGTTTGATTGTTAAAATGTATTGCAAACTTTTCTTTGATATATGTATCCATCAAAATTCTTATAAAATGAATGTACATAGATGCATATTTATACCTGTGTCGCAGTGTCCTCAGGGTGATGGTCTATTGTAAGAAACTCTAAAAATGAACCGATGTGACCAGTTGAACCACTAGAATCTCCACGTCCACCTGAACTAGGTGTGGCCTAATCAGGTCCATAGCATACTTGATGAAAACTTGTAGATATATGTGGGATTGGCCTCGACACTCCTAGAGTAGTACTTGAACTAGCTCCATAAAAAAATCCTCCATCATCATCGTCTCTATGCTCCCCACCTGCTATCGTAGAAGCATGTTGATCAAGGTCTCCTGTGAGTGTACTAAGGGAACCTAATGTCGAGACCAGAGCTCGATGATATACAGGTGTGGGAATGGGAGGACCAAGAGCAACAACAAGGGTTTGCGCATGCATGGGGCGTTGGGGATCAACCCTTGCCCCTAACCTCAGTTGTGGCATGCCGCCACCAACACCCTGAAATGATTTAAAATCAAAATAATTGGGCTTTTCCCCCATAACAAACTATACATACATTTTTCTCAAAAAATACAATGGGCACTCCCAATTAGCATGTGGGGGACTATCAAAAACCATATACCATCGATCCCAAAAATGTGCACTCATCTGTGGATGTATGCACCACCTCATGGATATTCTAGATTTGTTGGGTGGAATGGGTTGTCGAGTAACGGGGTCAAGAAAGTAGGGGGCTAGGTGGTATTTCATTATTTTAAGGTCTAATATTTGTTTGTAAGAGATACCGTCAGCATAAAATTGTCTCATTTGTTCTTTGTCTCGTTGATGCCTATCTAGATTAGAATCGATCGTCCTGATGGCATCCACAATGTTTTGCATCACAGATGCAAAACGTCTCACATGTGGTGGAATCAATGCTTGAATCTGCATAGCATTGATTTGATTTTGTAAGGATGCAACCTGATCATTTATACGTGCTCGCAAGCAAGCCTTGTCAGATGCAATAGGTGTTGGATGTGGCATATTAGGTGGAGGGGGAGGTGGAGGTGGAGGGGGTGGTGGATGTGGTTGTGGCTGAGGTGGTGGATTGATGATATCATCAATGTTAAAATCATTCATGATATGAGATATAAATGTGCACCTGCATTAAATTATACAAAATTAACATACAAACTTAAAAAATTACAAGAAATAGTTAAATTTGACACTTGCACATGCAATTTTTTTAAAATAGGATGTGCATACATATATTAAGATCATATATTTAATTGAAATGCACATATATACATTGATTGAACTTGAGCATGTGCAAATTCAAAATTTAACATTTACATACATTTAAAATAAAAAATATGATGCATAATTTGCATGCATACATCATTAAACTAAACTATGTACATACATACAAATTTCAAAATTTAAGAACTATATGCAAATTTTTAATACATGTGTACATAGTAAACAATAAACTTGAAACATTCACAAAAAGCTCATTTTATGTCTAACACACACACACACACATATATATATATTACAATTTTCCAACAAGAGAAATCATGATCTAGTAGATAGTCATAAAATATATACTATTATGTATTGTTCATTATAAGTTCATAAATTCCACCAAATTCATAAATTCATGTCACTAAAAATATCCATCTAGAACCAAAATCATAAATTCACGTCTCTAAAAATATCCATCCAACCAAATTTATGAATTCATCACACAAAATATTCATCATTCACCAAATTCATAAATTCATAACTATTTAAGATCATTGTCTTAATTTAGAAACTATTGTGGCTTTCTACTGCATCTCTTCATTTCTTTGTGTTTTCCTTTTTAGAATTAGAAGTTCTCCTCTCCTCTAGCCATTTTCAATGCTCCTCTAAGATCCCATCCTTTGCCCTGGCAGCATCAACAAGGGTTTGCATCGTAGATGCAAACATCCTCACAGGTGGTGCAACACATTCTTCATTTTGAATAATGTTGATTTGATCTTGGATGGTTCTCACATTGGCATTGATTCATGCTTGCAAATGAGCACCATCGATTTCAGGTGGTGGAGGTGGGGGGTTACGAGGTGGAGTGGGTGGAGGTGGAGGTGAAGGTGGTGGAGATGGATGGCATGGAGGTGGATTGCGAATATTATTGAATCGATCCATGTGATCTTTAAGATATGAGTGAACCTACATTAGATTTGTAATTTCAAAATGTAAGATACATGTTTAGGAAATACCTTTAAACCATTCAATATAAATGGCCTTTAATTGAATACAAATGATAAAATGTGTAAGCCTCATTTATGTCTAAGTCATGTTACTTGAATGAAAATACAATTAACTATTAATATAGGACAATTTATGAATGCTATAGGGTTTACAATTTAGAGTTTAGGATTTAGGTTTTAGGGTAATATGATGGCTTAAGGGGATCTATGTAGTAAGGTCCTAGTACAAAATGGCATGTCTTTTAAGTGAATAAAATTTGGTGAAGAACTTATTTGATCCCCTTAATAAATGTCATATTAGGACTCCTTAAGAAATCGATTTATGATTTAGGGTGATAGGATGGCTTAAGGGGATCTATGTCTAGTGAGGTCCTAGGAGAAAATGACATGGCTCAAGTGAATAAAATTTGGTGAAGTTGCCCAAGGCAACCAAATTTCATTAAGAGTCTAAGAAAAAATTATGGCTTTAGGGTTTAGGGTTGAGTTTAGAGTTTAGGGTTTAGGGTAATATGATAGCTTAAGGGGAACTATGTAGTAAGATCCTACGACAAAATTACATGGCGTAAGGGAATGAAATTTGGTGGAGTTGCCTAAGGCAACCAAATTTCATTTTAAGGTCCTAGGACAAAATGAATGCTTTAGTGTTTAGGGTTTAGATTTTAGAGTTCAGGGTTTAGGGTTTACAGAACTTAGGGTGAAGTTTTGGTGCCCCTTGGAATATAATGAACTTGCAAGTTAGTCAAGAACATTTTCTTGTGGAATAGTTGATTGAGATAGCTCTTGTTTCAACTGACCAACCTAGATCATGAAATCTCATTCATATTATAATCTTGCACAATCTTATTATTGTTAAATTTGTTTGCCTTGGGCAACTTCACCAAATTTTGAGAACTTCTTTGATCCCCTTAAGAAATGTCATATTGGGACCCCTTAAGAAATCGATTTACGATTTAGGCTGATAGGATGGCTTAAGGGGATCTAGATGTCTAGTGAGGTCCAAATTTAGTCATAGTGTGACCTCATTGGTTCATAGCTTTGGGTCAAAAGTGTTTACCCCTCTAATAAAAAAAAGTATCATGTTAAAAATGAATCAATCTATACATATCACAAAAATAATATACATGTATCAAAACAAGTAAAAATTTCCTCCTACATTAGGGGATATCAAAATAAATATAAAATATTTTAATAATTATACTTGTAATTACTTATTAATAAATTGTATCATACATAATTTTAATCACATAATAAAGGAATAAATATACATATGTAGAAGATAAAAAAATAAAAAGAGGCTACTCACATGGATCTTGATCCTTCTAGGAAGTACCTAGATTGGTGTATTTCATGTAGGACTCTATGTAGGTGTTGGGACCTTCACAGGTCTCTCCTTGTATATTTTCAACAATCCCACTCACTCCCTCTATAGAATTATTTCCTTTCTTATTAGAGTTCTTTTAATCTTCTAAATTGACCTCTTATTTATAGGAGCATAGTATGAATCCTCCTCCTCTCTCTATTGTAATAATAGCCTAGTTGCTCTAACCTATCATCATGCACCTGCTCCCTTTCCCATGTAATAGGTACCTTAGGTGTTAAATGGTTCCATCTTGATCTCCTTATTGATGCATTTCTATCCTTCCACATAAATCTATATAGTATCAAAATATAGGTAATTTTATGGTTATCATCTCCCTTAATTGCTAAAGAACCCATTATGCTTGAGGATGGGTGGATTATTATCTAGGATCAAATCTTAAAAATCATATAGAGGTCATGGTATGTGTTTCTTAATACATATATTCCCATACAAACCTCTTTCTATGTATTATCAACTCTCCTATATAATAGACACCTTACTATTTAAATTTCAAATGATATATACCCAAGAGTTTCCAATTGGAATTGCTATAATTATACTTTTACGGTATTCTAGATATTCATAATAGTTTTCATAAATCTACCAAATAGACCCATTCTTGAGATTGAACCTACATAATTTTAGGTATCTCCAATGAAAGAAGTTACCCATATCACTCTCACTCATGCTCTCCTATCTTGTGGATATAATAGAATAAAGTTTTCTCCCAATGATTTAGATCCCTATTGATCATGTCTAAGTGTCATAGAGAGTGATCATCCACTCTTCATAAACTTCTAGAAACCAAAAGGTTTTATATTATGTGTTCAAATAAGTGAAAACATTACAAAAAGATCTACTGGATGGTGACAACAAAGGGTTTTTTAAGGAAACCAAATTTCATTTTAAGGTCCTAAGACAAAATTCAAATGCTTTAGTGTTGAGCGTTTAGATTTTACAGTTCAGGGTTTAGGGTTTAGCGAACTTAGGGTGAAGTTTGGGTGACCCTTGGAATAATTTGGACTTGCAAGTTAGTGCCAATTGGAAATCGATTGTACATGCTTGGATTTACAAATTTGCTAACTAAATTTGCAAACAAACATTGATAAAATTTATGAATTGTAACTATTCTTTAACATATTGTTTTCTAATCTAATTATAATTTAACATTGAAACTAAAGTTTAACATATTGTTTTCTCCATACAATGCAAATGAAATTTAAAACATTTAAGCAATGCAAATGAATTTTCTTGAGCTCAAAATTACCTAGTTTTCAAAATCAAAATGATTTGTTCGATTTCAATTTAGGGTTTTAAAAAAAATTGTTCCAATTCAATTTAGGGTTTCAATTTCTAAGCAATTAGGGTTTTTAATGCAATTTTTCATTTTCATTTCAAACTAGGGTTTTCAAATTCAATTTCTTTCATTTGATTTGAATTCAAGGTTTCAAAAAGCTTGATTAGGGTTTCTAAATGCAATTTTTTATTTCATTTCAATTTCTAGGGTTTTGAAATGCAATTTTTTTGTTTCATTTCAATTAGGGTTTTCAAATTCAATTTTTTTTGGTTTGATCAAACAATTTAGGTTTCAAAAGCTAAATTTTGTTTCTAAAACACAATTCAAGGTTCTTTTTTTCATTTCTATTCAAAAATCTTCAGGTTTCATTACATTTTTTGATCTATTTCTACAATTACTCATTTCTACTATAACAAGAAATAAAATGCTTAAAACGTCAAATTAATTTAAAAAAACATGCTAAAATCAATTATTCTATTCACAATTTCAATAAAAAATGAAAAAATGCAAAAAAAATGGGGGTGGGCGAGTACCTGGAGTTGTTTGTGGAGGTCATTGTCGCCTAAACTCGGGATCCCATCCGCTACAAAATGCATTTTGTTTGTTTAAAAAAAAAAATACCATTATAAAACGAGATCCCGATTTTTATAAATCAGGATCTCATTACGTACTAATCAGGATCTCATTCCTTGTCCGTCGATTCGGGACCCTTTAACAAACGAGATCCCGATTTTTAAAAATTGGGATCCTATTTATAAAAATCAAGATCTCGTTTTTGCAATGTCGATTTCATTTTTTTGGCTAAGGAAAAACCTTCCACGTTTCATGGACTCAACTTTGTGCACTTACCCACTTAGCATCAATTTCATACTTAGAATCATCTACAAAATTGGAGCTTATCATTGGGATTGGGAAAGGCCTTCTTTCCACATCAAACGAGTACCAATCCCCCTATGGGATGAAGGTTTTATTGATTTAGATGAGTTTACATGCTTTTGTGTTATTTATTTCATGTTTTTATCATGTTTTCTTGTCTTTCTTGATTGATAATTTCATAGGGAGTGTTTTGTTCAATTTTCTAACATGATTAACACTTGTTTTTTTGTCTCTTATTAGTTACTTATAGATTAGACACTCACATTTTGGCACTAGAAAGAGGGATAACCATTTTATTTTGACCAATTTTGCTTGAAAATTTTGTTTTTTGCAGATACAAGGGAGCGACATTGTGTTTGACAAATACAACTTCACCTTTGCATGCAGCATCGCATTCACTTGCTTGCAAAGCGTCGCCTTTTCATACAACGTTTTATTCGCCACATCATGTTTCCTTTACTTGTTGTCGTGTCACATTTGCTACAATGTCGCCTCTATCTATTTTGTCTTATGTCTAAATTCTATTTTTGATAGAGTGTCACCTCTGATTTTGTGCCGCATATGCACTCTTTGTCCTTTGTAGAGCATCACCTTTTCTTTTCAACAAAGCATCGCATTTTCCAATTGTAGAGCGCCACATTTTTTATCCAACATCACCTTTGCAAGAAAGGAAGAAAATTTGATTTGGAGACCTAAAAGAATTTTTTAATGCTCTTTGTAATAGCTTAGGCTTTCTAATTCTGCTTTTCATTTTCTGTTTTAGGACCAACTAGAGTTATTTTTAGGCTTTAAATTAACAAACAACACAAGCTTTATCAAATCTGGATTAAAATTAAACATTAGGAACTTACTAGAATTTGATTTTGGGCTAAAATTGAACAAGACAAACTCACATTTAGCTTGGTGCTTTAAAAAGAATTCATCTTTACTTTGGGTTTAAAAAGAATTTGTGTTTTCATTGTTTTGTAATTTTTTGCAATTTGTGTCATTCGAATGCATATGCACTTCTCTCGCACCTCCCAACGACCTTGAGAATCAAAAGAATTCTAATGACATTGGTTGTCTAAAATTACCCACACATTTCAAATTTGGATCTAAAATTGAACAATCATGCGAGTGTGAAGGAAAGGCATTGTGTGTGTTCCCTCTTAGCGCTTTAGGCTATCAAAATACAAATATACTTCTTCACTTTTTTTAATATTTAGAGGGCCTACCTCCCCACTTCGAAAGGAGGGAATGACCCAAGCGATAACGAGCTAAATCCAAGCTCTTCTAAACTACTATATAAATTTGTGATTACAAGGAAAGTTTGCAATCAATGGGAAGCGGTACATGATAGCTCTCCCCCAATATCTTTATGATATGTAAAGCCCTTATTCTAAGGGTTGGGAGACCTCTTGGCAGATTTTATCATTGTATCCCTTGAATCGAATGTCCTTACTACAACCCTTTGTTTAAAGGCCAAAATCCTTAATACTTTTTGGTGCAAGAACAGTCATTCTCAAGCCACCCCACATTTGTACTATTCAAAGTAGAAACAAAAAAAAATCCTTAAGGTATTTGGATCTTTAGGATTTTGAGATTTGGTGGTCCTGAAAAGTGTGTGCCATGGAGGGGAGCCAGTGTCGCCAAATCTCTAACTATTCGTTGTGTCTCATTGTTTGGAGAAATCTAAGTGGGGACTCAACAAAGTATAGCCATTTCTATCCTAGGATTGTACAATTTGTGAATACATTGCTGAGATCTCAAACTTTGAAACAAACATTCAACAAGTCATCAAAATTACAAACCCTTTGGAAAGAGAAAATATCCTTGAAGAGTCCATATATTATTGCTTGTCCCTAGGGATTTTATCCTTATAAGCTTCTAAATATTTGGGCCCATATCTCAGTTTTTTCTCTCTAAAGTCAACATAGGAAAACTATAGCCTTGATTCTTTGATTTTCACGTAATGGACCTTATGGAATGAAAAGGAGTTAAGACATAGACATTCAATTTGAAAGTTAAGCAAGAAGTGTTGATGTGGTAAAAAAAATCCATTTAATCAAGATAAAAGACAATTGGACCCCACATATGTGTTTGATCTCATGATTTCCCACAAATTCAAAATCCTAAAATTAATTAGGTCCATTAATTGTCACAAGCGTCTTAGTCCAAAGGCTCTCAAGAAACACTTTTTAGCACTTTACAAAACCAGAGATAGATTGGTATACAACTTTTACAAACATGCTTCAAAAAACAATCCAAACTTGTATTCATTCTATTATTGTCAAAATCCAGGTCTTTTTCAAGGTTTTGAATTTCTCACATAGAGTTGAAAGTTTTAGAGGTATAGCATGTTCTTGAAAACCTTGGTCTTGTAAACAAAGTCTCTCTAGGTTTGTCTAGGATCAAATTCAACACTTTCATTTGTCACATCATTTATCAAATCCCATCTCACAAACAACTTTTAAAACCTTGAAAAAATCATTTATGCTAGACTTATGGTAAATCCTTCAATCAAAATAAAAAATCACTTTGTTTTGCTAGGTGTGTGTGGATGAATCCTTCTTCACACATTTAGTTAAATTATCAACCCCTTTGGACAATTTTACCCCAAGATAACATCTAAAATCTTGGTATTTACAAGTCCATTAGCCAAATCAAACCAAATCCAAATCAAAATCCTAAATCCTAAAGTCTAGTATTCCTCCAAGGTTCTCAAAATTTCAATCATACATATCATTCACCTTTCATTTATCTCATCACCATCATTTGATCCTTTAAACATCCTATATTTTCTTTTTGTACCTAAATTTTAGACCAACCTCAGGAGTTAGAGGTTTACCTCCTATATTCTTGAAAGTTGATCTTTATTTTATGGTCCAAACTAGATCACAACACAAGAAGATCATGGAGCAAAACAAAGAAACATCCAATTCAAGTGATTTGAGTCAAACTGCATCAGAATTCAACCCTATGGAATCTACCAACCCTCCACTTAATCCCCCTCAACTACCACAAGATCTTCAATGGGGAGGTTTCCAGGTGGAGGATGTCACCAACAACTTCCAAGGGATGACCCAAGATGAAAGAATTGAACTAGTCCAAAATCTCAAGACACACAAGATTGTCAACACAGTCATGGGGCTAAATCCCACATAATACATGTTGGCATTAGCAAAGGAAGGGGCTCAAATCCCTGTTGATTTTGATGTGAGCACTATTGTTGAACAACCTCTTGGGAACATGCCACAGATATCATTCACACCTTCATTCCCAAGCATTGTCCAACCCATCATACAACCAACAACATCTCATGCTCCAAGTCAACCCATGATCACCAAGGGAATTTCATTACTCCAAGCCCTTCAAGAGCATCCACTTGTCAACACTCAAAATCTAGAGGCTAACACAATCTTCGGTATGTCTAACACCATCCCAC
Source organism: Sequoia sempervirens (assembly GCA_007258455.2). Classification (NCBI taxonomy): domain Eukaryota; kingdom Viridiplantae; phylum Streptophyta; class Pinopsida; order Cupressales; family Cupressaceae; genus Sequoia; species Sequoia sempervirens. The sequence goes on along the minus strand of VDFB02267514.1, from coordinate 19,183 downwards.
AAGATCCAAAACATCCATATGTGCCACTCATTTTCCATGATACAAACAACCCCTCCACCTTTTTCTCAACACCGACATACCCTCTTGATACACAAGGCTCTCTCCCCTTGATATCACAAGGACGCGTGGATTTATTTGGACAAGTGGGAACTTTCAATGCTTTCATCCCACAAGGGAACACACCACCAATCTTCTCATCATTGTATCTTTTGACATCAACATCCGCACTAATCCAAGGTTTAGGGAAACCCCCTTTACCCAACATACCAATCCAAAACCAATAAAATCAAATCAATCCACCAATCACAAGTCAAATCAGCACATCAATCATACCAAATCATCTAAGTCTGCCATTGATATCGCAACACCAAGTGGCACCAATCCAAACATCTCAACTAATCATCATATCATCTACAACACCTCAAACATCCCAAAACATGGTCTCCCAAGGGACAATCACATCAATCATACCATCTACCACACAACCCCTTGCCATCACTCAACAAACACCTCAACAAGCACCCCAACAATCTCTCATCACACCATCTCACACCATCCCACAAAATCCCCCACCTCCATTATTGAATCCAAATACAAAAAATCAATACAGTATCATCTTACAAGTAGCGCAACAAGCTTACCAAAAAGATTTGCAACAATTTCAAGCACAAAAATCTCAAGCTCAAACTCAAGCACAACAAGCCCAAGCATAAGATCAAGCATAATATCAAGCCCAACGCAAGCACAAGCACAAGCCTTGCTACAACAACAACAAGCCGCATAAGTAGCACAAGCCACACAAATTGCACAACAAGCTCAATCCCAAGCGCAAGTTCAAGCCCAAGCTCAAGCATAGGTGAAAGCTCAATACCAAGCACAACAAGCACAAGCACAAGCCATGTTACAACAACAATCTTATTAGAAATCCTTGCAACAAACCCAAGCACAACAACAAGCCTAGCAGCAAGCATTGTTGGCACAACAACAACTATAGGCATACCAACAAGTGTTGCTCATATAATAAAACTTACAACATCCTCTCACAAACACATCAAAAAATGCCTTAAATCTCAACACACAAGTCATCCAACCAAACATACCATCAAAACACTTACATCCCACCACCCAATCCGCAAAATGACCTCTCAACGCAAGTCAAATTGCTATCACAACAGATACAAGACATACAATCTGGAAAGGTTAAAAAATCACAAGGGAATTTGTGTCCCTATCCATTTCATAGAAGCATTGCAATGGTTCCATTTCCACCAGGCTTCGAAATACCAAAATTCAATAATACCAAGGGAACAGAAATCCTGAAGATCACATTAGGAAATTCCACGTACATTGCATGGAGGTCGCATATGATAATTCATATCTGATGTGACTCTTCCCTCAAAGCTTGGCTAGTCCAGCAATGGAATGGTTCTCCTGACTCCCCTTGGCATTAAAAAGTTCCAAGAAATCGTGGACTTGTTCATCCAAAATTATTCATTTAATTTGGGTGTGGAAGTGAGCCTAGAAGAATTATCCAGCCTAAAACAATCCAAGGGAGAAAAATTTACATCTTTCTTGCAATGATGGTGATCCAAGGCCAGACAAAGAAAATGGTCTATGTCAGAAGAACAACAAATTAGGACTATCATCTCCAACCTTGAAGGGACCTTGTCCTTTCATTTGAAAATGTAATGCATAACAACATATGATTAATTGATCCCCAAGGCGCTCAACATCGAAAGAGCCCTTATAGCACAAGGGGGCACACCCACATACCGAGACAATCAACCATCAACAAGTTACAATGACAAACCTCGCACGTGGGCCAAGAACAAGAATGTTACTAATGATGGTGTCGTTGATGCCAAATTTATTATCAGTGCCCCAAGGTAGAATACACAATAATAAACATACCACCAACCACAAATCAATATCCAAAACAACCCACAAATTAACCCATCATCTCAACAACAACCCAACAATTAGACTGTCAACAACATAAATGCTCAAGGGGGGCCACCCCCAAAGAACAGATATCCCCCTAAATGAAAATACACACCACTTGGGGAACCAATTGAATTTTTCATGCAACAATCGGTACAAGTGAACATCATCAAAAACCCTGTCTACGAAAAATTACCAAGAGCCTCAAGTTAAACCACCATGGTATAATGAGAAGCACATTAGTGACTTCCATAAAATAAAGGGACACACGACAACCAGTTGTATGAGACTCAAGAATATGATCAAAGATCTCATTGATGATAAGACCATAATCATTGAACAACTAGTTGGGAAGCAAGATCTTAAGATATACACGAATTCGATGTCAGACCATAATAAAGGAAACAACAATGGTAAGGGAAAAAGCTACAACAATGTGAACCATATTTATGACCATGTTGTTGCATCCTTGGATGAATGGGTAATAGTTTTCAATATCAAAGGACCTAGAGCTGAGTCTGGAGTCACCACATGTAGCGGTCAAATCTCCATCTGAGGACCTTCACCACCACCCAAAGCACTCGTCGCTAATCCAAAATAAATCCCTAATGGTTACAATGTCCTAAAACAACTGAAAAAGACCCTTGCCAAAATTTCCATCATGGAGTTGCTAAAAATATTGCCCGCACATAGGGACATCCTAGAGAAGGAATTGGTTGCATCTCCTATCCCCACAAATCTTGATGTTGACCAGTTCCAAGCTATGGTCATACATATCACTACACTGCATCTCCTCACATTTTCTAAGCATGATCTCCCAAACCAATGATCTCATAACTGTGCACTCCATCTTGAAGTCCTAGTCCACAAGAATAAATTCAAATGGGTCTTGGTGGATGGGGATGCAGGTTTGAATATTTGTACTCTATAGCTAATAAAGAATCTGGGATTCTCAGAAGATTTCATTGAAAAAGGTAAAAGTATCGTATCCAACTAGGGCTAGCAATCATGGAAACCACTTACCAGGTCCTTGAACTTGAACTCTCGTACAATATCCTCCTAGGGTGCCCACGGATCCATGGGATGTAATTTCGCATCCACATTCCACCAATGTGTCAAATTCCCTGACCATAATCAAGAAGTCACAATCCATGGTGACCCTGAGCCTTTTTATAATTGCAAAAATCTGGAGGCCAAGTATTCTAAGATCCCCCAAGTCCTAAAAAATGACGAGGGACCCACATCCCCTTATGTTGACCCATCTACCTTAGCCTCCACTTTCGAGACAAAGAAACCTTCCATTTAAAACATCCCAGATGTTAAGGTTGTAATCCAAGATAATGGGTGTGGAGACTCTAAAATGAAAAAGAGAACCTTTGTGGTGGGAGAGTTACCTCAATCTCCTAGATCTCATGGAAAACCACAACCAATCAACATGACATCTCAGACCTTCAAAAAAAAATGTACCACCTTCAAAAGGTGGAGAGACCTAAGCAAAGAGGTGGTAGACGAGAAAGATGTATCAAGCCTGTTATATCAAGATGAAAGACCCAAACCTGATCTTCCCATGGAAAATGTTAACAAAGGACTACAACTAATGTTTAACTAGGGCTACAACAAAAATGAAAAGCTCAGGAAAAATGACAACGGCCTATTAGAACCTATCATTCCTAAGAAGTTCCTAAAGAATCCTAGCCTTGGATGTACCACTATGAAGATAACCATTTTTGGAAAGGGTACCTCTATTAAAAAAAGTCAAAGCTCCTCCTCAATTACTGGTATCCATTGGTCTACCCCTAGATAACTATACATTTGATATAACCAACATGTATGATGAGGATCCTATCTTTGATCTACCCATCTTATTTGAGAATTCCTCTCTTTATGATCACCACCATGTCTTTTGAGTTAGATACCCAAGCCACCAACCTAAAACTCGTTTACCCCCAACTCATCAATTGTGACCAACAAGGACCTTCGATCTTAGATACATTCAAAAATGATGAGGCTCTCTCAAAATTTATGGGACTAAGTGATACTCTACTATATGGAGACCACAATGTAGGGTTTGATATTGAGCTGGACACACATGTGTACTATGGGGAAATGATTGAATCTCTTAGTTGCAAAATAGAAAATCTAAGAGTAGTGTCTAGGTCTCTAAGTGAAAACCACACTGTGGCACTTTCTGACCCAAAAATAGTAAAAAGAAAGGACGTATCCAATCGTGAAGACCTCTCTGAGGTGCTAAAGGATGAGGGATTCAATCTTCCCCTTAGTGTCATCCATTAGGAAAAATCAACAATACTGGCATAAAAATGCAACCCAGTCAATCTAGGAACTGAAGAGACACCACACGTCACTTTCTATGCTGAGTCACTTTTGACCGAGGAACAAGAAAAGCTAGCTAAATTTCTAAAATAAAGGAAAGTGAATTTTGTGTGAACCTATGTTGACATGCCATGCCTTGATCCAAAGGTCATGATCCATCATCTAGCCATCTATCTAGAGGCAAAACCAGTAAGGAAGAAATTGAGAAAGATGCATCTGTAGATCACATTATTGGTCAAACTTAAGCTACAAAAACTCCTTGATGTTAGCTTCATACAACCCATTGATTATCCTAAATGGGTTTCCAACCTTGTACCTATCTCTAAGCCCACTAGGGGCATCTTTATCTGTACCAACTTCAGGGACCTGAGCAAAGCATTCCCTAAGGATGATTTTCCTCTTCCTCACATTGACATGATTGTAGATCTAACAACAACGAACAAGATGTTATCATTGATGGACGGGTTTTCAAGGTACAATCAGATTATGATAGCAAAGGACAATCAACATAAAATGGCCTTTACTTGTCCATGGGGTACTTATTGTTGGAACATGATGTCATTCAGGTTAAAGAACGTTGGAGCTACATACCAAAGGGCTATGAATTTTATTTTCCATGACATGATCCACAAATCTATAAAAGACTATGTGGCTGACATACTAGCCAAATCAAGAAAGCGTCAAGATCGCATAGCAACACTGGGCCCAATCTTTGACAGACTGGAAGAATATAAGGTATGAATCAATCCTAAGAAATGTGTCTTCCACGTGTAATCAGGAAAACTCCTTGGGTATATTATATCAATGAGGGCAATCGAGATAGAGCATGCAAAATTCAAAGCAATCCTTGACAAGGAAGCACCATGGACATTGAAGCAGTTAAGGGGTTTACAGGGAAGGCTCCAGTCCATTCACAGATTCATAACACAGTTAGCAGATAAAACCATCATGTATTCTCATCTACTCCACAAGGGGGTAGCATAAAAATGGGACAAAAAATGTGTTCAAGCATTCAATCAAATCAAAGAATACTTGTTGACACCACCAGTCCTCATGCCACTAATCCAAAACAAACCACTCATCCTCTACATATCAGCTACAATGGCAGCCCTTGGTGCTCTCCTAGCTCAGCATGATGAAATAGGGAAAGAAAGATCCATTTACTATATCAGTAGGACCATGGTGGGACACGAGATAAATTACACATTCATTGAGAAGGATTGCCTCACAAAAATTCAGGAACTACATGTTGGATCATCAAATAAAGCTCATCGCCAAGATAGACCCCCTCAAGTATCTACTCTCTAAAGAAATGCTCACAAGACAAATAGCTAAGTGGGTCATGATCTTGACATAATATGACATTGAATATGTAGAACAGAAAGCCATCAAGGGACAAGTAATTACAGATCAATTGGAAGATGCACCTATATATTCAAAGAACCCACTAGTATCAGAATTTCCAGATGAGTCCATTTTCAACCTTAGTGCAACAGACCATTGGAAGGTATATTTTAATGGATCATACACAACATAGGTCAAAAGTAGGAATCTTCTTCATCACGCCACAAGGGGATTGTATTCCTAAATCATACAAGTTATCTTTTCCTTGCACCAACAACATTGCAAAGTATGAGGCTATTATCATAAGGATTCAGATTGCAATACAATGGAAAGTCATGACACTCAAGCTCTATGGAGACTCACAACTAATTATCAACCAAGTCAATGAAAAATATCAAGCAAAGGATAACAAACTTACCCCGTACAAGAAGTCGGTGGAGGATCTCAAGGAGTTCTTTATTGAAATAGCATTTGAGTAGATACCGTGGGTAAACAGCAAAGCACCAGATGCTATGCCTACAATTGGATCATTATTGGATTTCCCACATAATGTCCCTAAAAATGAAATTTTGGTAGAGTAGCTTCTTGTACCATCTTTCGAGGTACAAGAATATGAGTTCATGTGCAAAATCATTGGTCTTGGTGATCCTTGGTACCATGACATATTCACCTACCTAAAAATAGGATTCCTCCTCGTTGACATCACCCCAAACCTTAAGAGAACCTTTATAAAAAATTCATCCTATTTTGTCATCTTAGGTAATACCCTCTACTATAGAAGTATTGATGAACCCTCTTGTGATGCCTTAACCTTGAGGAAGCTTTGATTGCTTTAATAGAGGTACACAACGGTATTTGTGGTTTGCATTATAGTGATATGACCTTGGCCAAGAAACTACTAAGGACTGGGTACTACTGGCCTACAATGGAGGAGGCTCATTATTATGTTATAAAATGTTTGCAATGCTAATAGCATGGGGATCTCATCCATGCACCAGCTCAGGAGCTCCAACCGATTATAACACCCTAGCCCTTTTCATAATTGGTGCTCGATCTCAATGGAAAAATCACACCCACCTCACATAATATAATAAGTTCATTATCACCACCAAAAAATACTTCACAAAGTGGGTAGAAGCCATCCCCATGACTTATATCATAGGGAAGCAGATATCAAATTTCATCTTGAACTACCTCATTTGTCGTTACGGTGTTCCCCAAGCCTTTATCTCAAATAATGGGACACCTTTCAAAAACTAGGATTTCCATGAGCTATGCCAAAAATTAAATATACAACATTGCTTCTCCACTCCATATTACCCCGAGGGTAATGGCCAAGCTGAGGCTTCTAATAAAACCATCCTAAAAATCCTCAAGAAAATAGTCAATGAAGTTGGTCGCAATTGGAACTTATAGTTAAATCTCGCCTTATGGGCCTACCAGACGAGTATTTGCATGCCTATAGGTGCAACACCCTTCTCCCCAGTCTACAGATTAGAAGTCATCCTTCCCATTGAGATCAAGCTCCCATCCTTAAGAATATCATTGCATAATCTCATTGCTGATGAAGAATATCGGGTGTCACAGTTGAATGAGCTAGAACTACTAGATGAGCGGTGCATGGATGCATTGAACCACCTATAGGTATATCAGAACCATCTCAAACAGAGCTATAATAAGAAGATCAAGAGTCGTTCATTTCAAGTCAGAGAGCTCGTGTTGAAAGAAAATCAAAAAAAGGTGCCAAATCTAGATAGCAAGGGAAAATTTGAACCCAAGTGGTTGGAACCTTTTGTCATCACTGCAAGTTACAAATTAGGAGCATATCAGTTATCCACATCCAAAGGTTAACCTCTATAGGATCCCATCAATAGCTCCCATCTCAAAAAGTTTTATGCCTAAGATTGCTAGGTATAATTCCAAAAAACAAAAAAAAAATCTAAAAAAATCAAAAAAAGGATTGAAAATAGTAAAGAAAAAAAATCATCCTCTAGTGAAAACCACTTTGGTGGCACTTTGTGCAAGTACCTTGGTGAAAACCTAGCAAACAAGCACCTTTTGTAAATAAGCGCTTTCCATCCACCATGGATTATTTGACTTGTTCTACATCACCTACCATCACTTTCCATCGCATTCACCCATCTCATCCATTGATCCTTCCATTACCCATATGTGTCTGCATCATAGCTTGATCATGTGTTAATATCATGTTCCATCCTAGAACTACTTGGCACATTCCTAAGGTCAGTTTGTCTTGCCCATATCAGAGTATTCTATCGCATCACGTTGGGGGCATGTTCTTATACCTACATTGGATTGGATTCATGTATATTCTTGAAAGTTTTCATAAAAATCATAAAATCCACAAACATTCATAAAACCAAAAAATCCAAAAACATTCATAAAACCAAAAAATCCAAAAACATTCATAAAATCAGAAAATCCAAAAACATCCAAGAAATGTCAAAAAATCCAAAAAAAGGTTAAAAATAGAGAAAAGTAAAAAAAAAAGGTCATCATGTTGAACTACGTTGTCTCTTAGCTTGAACGTAGGAAAGGCTAATATTTGATCATCCCACAAGACATTAGGTTAGTCCTTTAGGAGTTTGCCATAATAAACTGACAATCCAATTATTCATCTCATCAATAAACGAGTCTATGTCAATCAAACTATGTGGTCTCTACATGTATAATGTAGGCAAGGCTAATCTTTGATCAGCCCCCGAGGCCCCTAGGATAGGTCTTTAGGTTAGGTTATTGGTCAAAATCTTAGAAAACACCAAAAACATTGGAAATTTTGAAAATCAAAACATTTGGAAAGCATTTCAAAAATCCCAAACCAACCTCAAAACATTTCAAAATACCAAAAAAATTCAAAAAACCCAAAATAATCCATTCCATATCACCTTCACTCACAATAAAAATCTACTCACAATAAATCAATCATCGTCTTCACCCTTAGGCAAAACAATTGGAAACAAGTATAGAAAATTAAAAGTGAAAACTCAAACGTCAGGGTCTTAAGTCTAGGTTATTAGGTAAATAGGTTGGTCAACTCTTGGTATCAATAGCCTATCATTTTGTTAGTCTCACAAACATCTAATCATGTCCTAGGATGCATCCTTGCTACAATGGACATCAACATCAGACATCACCGTAGTTTAGCCTTGGCTAGAGGTATGAAGATCATGGGCTTGTTTGTTTACTTAATCTTTTCTTTTGATTTATCTTATTGCGCTCATTCTAATGACCTCTCGATGATTTCCAATCAAAATGATTTAGAGAGAAAGGAATGGGGCATTGATTATTATCTTTTTTCTGCTATGCTTGTTGGATATTCTTGTAATATAACCTTGGTCATGCTAATCTTTTTTGGTGTGTAGGGAGGATGTTTTGGATATCTTGTTGACTATTACATTTGGAGGTTTTTCCTCTTTGTGTTTTGGTCTAAGATGTTTGAAACGTCTGAAGTACATCCTAATAAGGTGTCGTATGTCGAGTGTGAAAAAGGATACTCCTATTTGTTTTTTGATTCAAAGTCCATCTCACTAGGTACAACACCATCCTATTTTTCTATACCTTGATGCATCGTATCTATGTGTGTTATCAAACATAAGGAAAGTAATGCTCTTTACATCCCCAATCCCTGATAAGCGATGCATCATCATCACTCATCATCATATCTAATAAAGTCTCAATGACTCATGGACTTGTTGGACTTCTACATCGTCTCGAGCTCAAGGGTTAATCCCTCTTTCTTCTATCTCCTCCACATACTAACATGGTATCATGACATTCAAAATAAAAATCTATTTGCATCCATCGTGCATCCACAAACCGTTAGCGTATTGCATAACGCACATATCATCATAATAGAAAGCATCATCCATCATGCCATTAGCATAATATAGATTTATTATTCTAAGCATCTCATAAATAACACATTTGCATTATCATTCATCACATAATGCATTCATACATCCTGCATCATCATATCGCACATTGAAAAGATACTGAAAAACATATCATCCCATAATATAGATTTACATCCATCACATAAAATTGCATCCACATAGATCCATCATACATTACATATGCATTCATCCCATATATCTATAATATTGCATCACATCATTAAAACATAAAGCATCATAACATAAACATTAAATGCATCCATCCATATCATATGCATCCATAACATATAAGGTAAAATAAAATCACATCATCAAAGTCATCTCATGTATGTATATCAAAAAAGTTGAATGTCATGATACAATCAAAATCAGATATATAATGTCATCATTGAAATATACAAGAGGCTAAACAAAACTCAGCCAATGAATGTATACACATCATAAATCAGGCTATACATCAAAAAAAAGTGTCTAAGGCACTAGTGGTGCCCTGAGCTCCCCTCGCTTTAGCAGTCACTATGGTGGTTTCCTCGGATCTGATGGTGGGATCTTGATGGTTTGCCTGAAGCCCTTGGCCGAGACCTGCTCGGAGTAACCTAGCTAATATGGGAGAAATATGGTTCTCGGTGCTCCTTTGGGTAGGCTCTGTAGTAAAGAAATTTGTATTACAATGTCTCTTGCATTGCTCGCTTGTATATCTCAGCTAGGACTGTGGCCTGTCCATGCACCTGCTGCATTGTCAGTTCCAATTGTTGTCTCTGATCCATCTCCTAGGCTAGGCTAAGATCCACATCCTGTCCCTGTTGGCGCTCCTCTACCACCTTATGTCACGCCTGATCTCTCTCCTGGATCAGGGTCTTTATCTGGGCCTATTCCTGCTACAACTGCCCTGTCATTGCCTATACCTATGCCTGTAGTGCTACTATATGTCTGTCCCTAGCATCGAGACCTAGTGGGGGTTGTTGTGGTGCCCTTTGTCTAACTAGTGGTACTAGAGGTGGCACTTGTCTATCGTGCCCGTCCTATCTACCATCCCTACCACCTCCATCCTATTCATCATGGGGCTGCTAAGGTGGTTGTTGTGGTACCTATCCTATCTGGGGTCCTTTGACCAACCCTTTTCCTGCCCTTGGCACAACTGGTAAAGTCAATCTAATCATGGCATGAGCCTAACTACCTAGAATCATCAATAGCAACCTAAGGCTGGATCTACATGTAAAAATGGCTTTGTATGCCAAGTCAGGTGCATACTGCACCTCCCCAAATTGCCAAGCAACCTTATCAGGAAGGTGTCACTCTATCATGTGGTGCTCATGGCCCTGCATATACCTTTTCTGATGGTAATAAAATAACTGATCATCATCATCATGCCACATGTGGTAATGGATCTAGGGTCTCCATTAGAATACCATCATCTCGTCAATCACCTGCCTCTAGTGCGGGATGCTTGTGATACCTATGTAATGGAGGGTAGTCATACCCTTGTATCTGTAGACCTTTGGATCATCGTGATCTTTTTGCACATCTACAATAGTGGGCCTCAAAGAAGCTATGTTCTCATACACCCAGACATGGAGGAGTGTCACTCTCACTCCAATCCTACAGGCCTCGTAGTACACAACCTGGTGCATATCATGGTATAATGAGGCCAAGACGACTGAACCCCAGGCATAGATAGTCATCTCCTCCATCATCCTCAACCAAATGATCCCCCATTCAACGTTGCAACCTTTGGCTCACCTATCGGGAATGAGGACTTCCGAGATCAGTGCACCCAAAAAAAGGGTCAAATCAGGGGCAATCTCCTCATATTGAGCAAGGTCGATCTGCCCACTATCAGTCTCATACTCATCGATATTAAACAACTAAAATATCTCATCACCACTGGCCTTGACATTATATATAATGTTCTCGTTGTGTATGGGGATTTGTAAGATCCGCCATACGTCCTCTAGGGTTATAGTGGCCTCTTTGGTCAATAGATGGAATGATGAAGTCTCGCTCCACCATCTCTCCACCAGTGTCGTCCTCATCACTAAATGTGTCCTAACCTCAGGCTTCTGTGCCACATGTCCAAATCCAATCGACCTAAGAAAAATAGTGCTTCATTTTTCAAGTTCCTTGCTCGGCGTAGTATCTAGCCTTTCTGCTCCTTTGAGTTGAGCACTTGAAGGACCTCCTATACCCAAAATGCCCACAATGTCAAATTTAATCAACTTGGCATATTTTCAAAAATTAAAAATTCCTAAAAAACAGAGGCAAGTTGGTATTGGAAAAGGCGGTGCTCTATGATTTCACAAAAGTGATGCTATAGGCGAAAGCAACACCATATTGCAAAGGAAAATCATCATTTTTGGGCGACATTGGACTCTTCTAGGCCCGCACGATGTTATCATGCAATAGCAAGTCAACATTTTCTGCGTGACCCTAGGACCTTCCAGCATCGCACAATGCTATTCTGCAAAGGTAGGTTCACATAGAAAAAAGTGATGTTGACTGTAACAATTGTGATGCCCTACAAAGCCACTTTTGGCCAACCTACTTGGACCCTAATAAATGCATCAAAAATGTGAAAAATGAGAAAAGTTTCAAAAGGAATACCGCGGGTCCTATGTCTTGAGGCCTCTAGAACTCTTAAACCCACTCCATCTGATGTCTGGGAAGCACGCGAGCCACAATTGTATCAACACCTTAGAGCAAAATCGTAGGAATTCTAAAAGGTTAAGTGTGAAAATGATTTGAAAATGACCCCTTCAACCCAATTTATGCAATTTTTTAGGGTTTTTTTGGGGTATTTTTAGGGTTTTTGAGCCCGTTAATCTATTTTTTGCCAAACAAAGCCCATTTTGACCCATTTTCGTTGTTGTTTTCCTGTTTTTGCATCTCGTGGGCTAATTTTTGCACTTGAATCCTTGTCAAACCTTTTTCACGAGCTCGACCCAAATTTTGTAATTTTCACCCGATCTCTCGAGGGGGAAGTGTAGCAACGTAATTTCTTCCGCTAGGGCAGCAATGAGGCATCCAAAAAATTGGAAAATTTTAGAATTTTGATCTCAACAGTGTTATTCTTTGAACCAATGCAACAAGTACCTCACTTCAAAGAGGGGCAAAATGTAGACACTTAAATAAACCTAATTGATATTATGCATATGATTTTGATTAACTAACACCATTTCCTCCTAAATCACTTTGAACTAACCAATCAATTAAATAATTAGCATTATTTAGTTAAATTCAGTAAATTCAACTATTAATCAAATAATTAATTTTATTAGATTAATTCACCCTTCTTCTAACTAATGTTCATCGTATTTAATTAAATCAAGTCATTTAATTAAATCCCCCTAAGTCCTCTCATTTTATTAAATCAATCAAATCAAATGTCACAATCCCCTAACCCATTCCAATTAATTAATCCTAAATCACTTTCTAATCATCATTAATAAATCCTCCAGCTTCTAACTCCTCAAGAGTTAAATCAACCCATGTTCAACTAATCAAGTTGCACATGAAATTCATTTCTATTAATTATCTAATTCCTCTATTTATCCTCACAAAGGCATATTCCAAGGAATATTCCTCCCAACCACCTCCTCATTCAATTTCTCTCCAAAGGTTTCAAAAACCTATCACATCCTCAATAACTTCTCTTACATTTTCAATAACTCCTCTTACATCCTCTCACATCTCCAACCACATTCAATAAATTCTTCTTACAACATTTCAAATCCTCAGCCATTCTCATTTATTCCTCTTTCATCCCCTCTCCTCAACACATTTCTCAAAATGTGCTCCACCCTCACCCAATAGAATTGTGACAAGTGTCTCATTCCTATTGGCTCCCATTTTATCCCACATTCACCAATTTCTCTCATTTCTCAACCCTTGACTTATATAAATAGAAGCATTCTCTTCAAAATATGGATCCACAACTTCATGCATTCTTACTATAGGCATTTTACTTCATAGTAATCACCATTTTCATCACTTGTGAGCTTATTTTCATCACTTAGCATCAATTTCATACTTATAATCATCTACAATATTGGAGTTTATCATTAGAACTGGGAAAGGGCTTCTTTCCACTTGAAAGGAGCACCAATCCCCCTATGGGATGAAGGTTTGATTGATTTAGATGAGTTTACATGCTTTTGTGTTGTTTATTTCATGTTTTCATCATGTTTCCTTTTTGACCAATTCTCTTCCTTTCTTAGGTGTCATACCTATCATTTCCTAATTCACCTTATCACAAAACTCAGTGATGATCTCATTTCTTTTGTCCTTGATCAGCTTTTGATCATCCATATTTTGATGCAATTCTTCATCTTTGCTTTTTAGGATGAAATCCCTAAATTCTCTTATTGCAATGAATTTGTCATATTTCATAAATTCAGAGCATGCAAGTGCTCTCTCATCATCAACCAATTGATCTCCAATGTCAAAACTAATCAATATCTTATCAATGGATGGATGGTCTCTCAGCAACAAACCTCCTAAGGGGACACATTACTTGGAGAAAATTGGAGTCCTCTAGGAACTCATCAAGAGTAATAGGATAATATACCAAAAATCTTGCAAGAGGAGCCACTTGTTGCAAAGGTGTGATGCTCTTAGGAAATTTTTTCTCTACTACATGGGGTGAAGAAGGACCAGGTTCATTCCTTTATTGAACTCTTAATGACACATTTATCAGTAGACTAGTTGTGCTATCCAACATTTTTATTATCCTTAGGATGGGATCTTGTATATTTGTGTATGCTCCTCTATAAGAAGGATCTAATCCCTCCCTTCTTTCTTCAAACATCTTAATTTTGACCCATTACTCCCTTATTTGTGTGGCTTCCAACATTGAGGGTAAAAATTTTATTAGATCCTTAATAAGATCAAACTCATGAATGAATGCAAAGAGTTTTTATTGCACCCTGACATTATGGATGAAATGTTTAGGATCATTCTTTTTTATCTTATCAAACTTCATTTAGTATGAAAACACCTTATTAAGAATCCCTTCCAACCCTTCTCTAGATGTTACCATGAAGTCTAAAAAATGAGGTGGAAGGAATAATTGAATGTTTCTTATAATTTTTGAAATGATTTTTATCTACCTCATTCAATTACCAAATTATTCCAAATATGCAATCCTATCTGGGACTTATTTGGGTAGAATGTGAGGAGCCACTAGGGAGCCATAAAATTTGATTACAAGGGAATCTAAATGGGAGAACCAATATCCCCAGTTATGATCAAACCCTAATTTTGGTTGGAGCTACTTCGGTCTTAAGAATCTTCTTATTTCCACTGATAGACCCCAATCAATAGCATATGCCAATTTATTGAGGACACTTCTAACAAAATATAGCTCAAAAATACAATAATTGGTAGTATCACAATTGTTATCCCATATACACCCACTCTTGAACCAAGAACATGAGTTCTTGTTCATTGAAGGCTTTGATTTTCAATTTTGGATCCCAAATCTTCTTTCCAGCATAAATTAATATACAACACAATAAATAATACCAGTTAAAGTGGACAATGTTGGAATCTTTGTTAAGGGAACTTAAATCCTTATGGAGTTTCCCAACAACATACCATGCATGATCATATGGTTTATTTACATCCCTACTTTAGATGTTGACTACCAAAACCATTAAGTTCACTAGAATTTGAGTTTTACAATCAATTCCAAACACTTGACACAAGAAAAAGTAGGTCTTCTGAAAGTAATCCTCAAATATATCATAATTAAATGGTTCAAAGTCTCCACTAGTAAACCTTTGAATTTATCTACTTAGCTCTCTAGGCCCGAAACTCAATAGCCATTTTGCTTTGTAACTATCTCTTAACTTGTGATACTCCCTTGTTAATTATCCTAAATCAATGGGAAATTGAGCATTTATATCCAAATTAAAAACCTCACATATAAAATCTTTGTCCAAAGTTAACAGAGTAGCACCCTTATTATTAACAATTCCCCTAGTATTGGGATTGTGTGCCCAAGCCACAACTCTGATTAGATTAACATTGATAAAACCATTTGGGCAATACCAATTTCCCCAATCCCAACCTCCAAAATTTTGAAATTGATCTATCTACAAAGCATTTCCTATACTAATATTTGAACAAGGTTAGCCATGGATGGAAATTATGGCATCTTTGCAACAATCATTCTTATCTGCATTTTTTTCTAACAAAATTTTGGACCCTTGACCAACCCTTGATCTTTTTGTAGACCTTGGTAGCTACACCATAATATCCTCATTGAAACCCCTCTTAACCTCTCCTGATGTTCTAGCCATGGCTTAATACAATTAGGTATTGGGGTTTATAAACTAGAGTTTTAGGGTTTTTGAAAGATTTTTACAAAGATTTATTTTAGAATTCAACAATTTATAGCTTTCTAAACCCTAAATCACTTCTTTGGAGAGGAATACAAGTTTTTCTTTAAAAAATGCAGAAATAAGGTTTGAAGTTACTTATTGCTTTGAAAATTGCCACAAATCCTAGAAATGGCATCGAAAACCCTAGCTCATCCAAAAATTCACAAAAAAATCACTCTACAACCTTTTATTTATGTCTTGAATGATTTTGAAATATGTAGTTAAACCAATTCATACAAAAAATCAAGTAGTTATGGATCAAATCTTTCATCAATGTTCATGCATGCTCAAATGCATGACCACTATTAGTCGATATTTCTTTTGAATGTGGGCCATTGATGTGTTGAATATTGATGATGGTTGCAAGGATTTAAAATCCCTTCTGTGAAAAGAAAACCTCCTTTTCTTTGAATAGATCCTAGACACATGTCGTGATTTTGAGGACTCATAGAAAGAAAAAGAATAGCTTTAAGACTTTCTCAATAGTACTTTCCTTCACCAAAAACTTAAAATGAAACAAGATTTTGAGGGAAGACATGCTCAAACATTCTTTATTTTGTGAAGGTTAAAGCTTGCATGAAAAGGAATTAGTTATCCTTAATACATAGAACAAATGAATTTCACTTGTTTGCAAAGAGAATTCCTTGGAAATAAAATCCCTTGTGAAGCATATAACAAGCACAAATTAACCAAGAGTTGACACCTAGTGCTAACTAGGACAAAGGTGGGACCCTTAATAAACTATTCCTCAAGTAACTTAAAAGACATTTAGAGCATGTGTATTTAATAAAAACTTGTCACTAGGGAGTAAGGGGCCTTGGAGCATCATAAAAAGGGGCTTTTCTAGGAAATTTAAGTCATTAAAAAAAAGGAAACATAAGGATTGATTAGATTTTGATTTGTACACATCATTCACCTTAGGTTCTAAAAGAGTGTTTTTAGACTTGTAGAAAGAAACTAATAGCATTTGATGCCTCTATAAAACAAAGGAGTTATGTGAAATGCCACCACGTGTCATGTGGGACCACACAAAGCGTGGGGGTTAAAAACGATTTTAGAAACACATGATGGTAAAGGGAACTTACAATATCTTAGGAGATGGAGCCGATAAACACATGGCACAAAAGCCTTTAGGTTACAACTTAAAGGGTCAGGTAATTGAGATAGGCAGTCAACACAAGATTAAAACAAAAGTGCAATGTATTGCCAACGTTTAGGGATTTTTATGAAAAAACCCTAATGAATACTCATAAAAACCCCTATAAAACAACATTAATGAACACTACTAATCATAAAACACCCAAGGAACTAATTTTTTTCACAATTACTGCCATGTTCAAAGATATTCAAATCCTCCATATTTCCTTCTCTCCAACTTGGAGAAATCCACTTGATAAAATAAGAATGGGAGATAGGGAACTAAGAAAAGAGGGAAATAGTCTAGAGTGTTGTATTGCTACAATAGAATATTTGAAGCTGGAAATCAACTATTGAAAGAGACTAGAGGTCATAAAAAGCATGGAAATACAAATAATGCATGGAATTTGGATTGGGAACCTCACATTTAACCTTCTAACTAGCTTAAACAATTACTAAAGGAGAGGTAGAAAAATAAAACTTCCTATGTGAGGTTGTCAATGAACACCTAAACACCATTTGGAATATAATAATGGTACATAGATAGGCTTGAAATATTAATTAAAATCATAATTAAGGGGATAAATTAAGATTTGATAAAATTAGGTGACATTAGAACATAGTTAGGATTGAGATTTGGTGCAAAAATGATGGAAAATTTATTAGAACTAAAAGAATTGTGTGCCAATAAAAAACCATGGTCACCCCTTTTACTAGCTAGGATCACTCATTTTTATAGCATAGGTCACCTAGGCAACCCTCATAATTCTTAAGAAACCCTAAGAATGCTTGGGTGACCCCACTATTTAAGTTGTTAAAGTGTACTTTTGGATGAGAAAAAGGGTACAAAAGAAAAAAAAAAAGCTAGGAATAAAAGGGAGGGTCTAGATGCTAAATAGACACTTCTATTAATACTAAAAAGGAGGAGAATATATCTTATTTATACCATGTGTCTTGTGAGATAAATTGATAGATCATCATTGGACTACCATGTATGCCCCTACAATTTTTGGTGCTTAATAATCTTCCCCCTTGGGCATGATAGTATACATGGAAGGTAGTTTTGTTTCTTGAAATGGGTATGTGGTACCCTCAAATTTACCTTTTTTTGTCTCATATCCATGCCTTTGTTGTTCACTCTCCTTGTTTATTTAGAAACTATAAAATGGAAAACAAAAAACAACTCAAGTGCAGGTACTTGAGATGTTGGCTAAAATAATGTGGAAAATAGGGACAACAGGATATGCCATGATGGTAAGGTACAATATATAACTATATCACCTCATCTCACTTAAATGAATTGTAAAAAGAATAGAGAAATAACATATACATGTGTCAAATTGACTTATTTTAAACTTCATTCATACTTGTGGTGTAGGATAAAAATTAAACTCTAGATTAATAATGACATTCTATTGATTTTCTTAATTTTATTCATTTGTATGTTCAAGAAATTCCCTTACATGGAAAGCCTTATGCATTATGGCATCTTTTTGTAGCCATCAATAATTTTTTTTCTCTCAAATGGGACACCATACACTCAAACATTGGCATTAATGATTCATGTTGTCATGAAGGACCTGCACTCGGGTGCTAAGCTTTAAAGCTCAACAATCTTGTGCAACATGGGGACATCCTCAAGCCTGTGGGTTGGCCTAAGATGAGGATGAACCTCTAGATCGTGGGTTGGTTTCCTTTAAAAAACCTCCTAAAATGACTGAAACTAATGGGAAAAGGGATAGAAGAACTCAAAAGAAAAGATTAATAACCCTAGGAGGTGATGCACCAATGATTAAAACCTGTATTACAGCATCAACACACAAACTCTCTCAAAAATATCAGCAAGTCTTCACACAACTCAATTCTCTACATGTTCACACATCAATATTTCATAAGAAGGTCAACTACTTATTTAGAAGGAAAAACAAGAATGTTCTCACAACCAAAATTTAGCATTCATGACACAATTTATGACCTGTATATAACATATATTTTCTACCCAAAGGTATTGGAATGATACAAAATATTTGAGGACTAACCATTAATCACAGAAAATATGCATCAATCACCCATACACACACAATATAACAAATATCGAGAAGGTAAAATCACTGTATTTTATTGATTGCAAGGTGC
>VDFB02267513.1:0-89918 GCA_007258455.2 Sequoia sempervirens | reverse complement strand
TGTTGGTTTCCGCCGAGAGGTTCCTGGCTTCTCCAAAGGTACTTTGTTTTCCTTTGCCATCGCCAGTTCCACTTCGGTTTTTGCTTCCTTCATCCTTTGTTTCTCCATACATGGATCTAGGTAAGTGGCCCTTTTTGCTTGTGCTCTGGTGATCACCAGTACCTCTTGTTCTTCTACTTCCAGCATGTGGATACCCTTTTGCTTAGGGCATTCGTTATCTTCATGATCGCCTTGTCCACACCACTTACACAATCTTCCTCCCGAACCTTGACTGTTCTGGCAGTCCCTAGCAAAGTGGCCCCATTCGTTGCACTTCCAGCATTGGATCATGGGCCATCCTTTGCTATCGTACTGTATCTTGCTTCTCGGACTTCTGTTGCTTCGATAACCTCCAAGGGATGCATTGCTATTGTACTGGGGCATTGGTGGTGTGTTCGGCGGTGTCGACGATTCTCCCTGCGCGAAGAGTACTTGTGCACTTCTGGCTTTTAAGTTGTATGGGCATTCCTTGACTAAATGTCCCATCACTTGGCAGATATCGCAAAATAAGTTCTTGGGATAGTTCGCCTTCGTGTGACCTTCCCCATTGCAGTCCATACACCACAGTTCTTTGGCTTCTCTCGTACTCTCCTTGTCGGTCTTCAATTCTTTCATCATTAAAATCATATCTTTCCTGAGTGCTTGTACAGTCTTGGATTCACTTTCGCTGTCGTCTGTACTCTCCTCATCGTCTGTCTTCTTTTTCCCTCGGGAGGATGTTTTGTTTTCACTTTCTATATCCATCGCCCGATTATATGCTTCAGTGTACGAGGATGGAGGTACCACTTTCATTTTCCTTCAGAGCGAGGGAAGCAGTCCCTTAATAAACCACCTCTTCTTCAGGCCATCCGCAGGCTGTGACTCTAGTTTTCTCTAGCAAATCTTTCAATTTCCGATTGTAGGTCCACACACTCTCGTGTTTTCCCTGCTTAGTATTGTATATCTCTGTGACAATCTCGCTATCATCTCGTAAGAGTTTGAACTCCTCTTGAAATGCTTGCTTCAATAATCTCCATGTAGCTTTGTGTGCTTGATCTAATTCAAAGTACCAATCGATGGCACTATCTCGGAGTGTCGTTGGGAATGCTTTCAGCCACTAGTCTGGATCATCATGTCCGCAGGCTATCCAAATAGTTTCACATGTCTTACAGTGTCGTACTGGATCTTCTGACCCATTCCCCATAAACTTCGGCAGTTTCTGCCGCTCAGGAGTCACCATCTTTCCTCGCTATCCTCCTTGTGTATTGGACCCGATTAGACTGGTTTCCCCGCTACGTTTCGGTGCGTCACTTGCACTCTCGGCCACGTACAAGTCACTCCCACATCTTGCGTCAGTGTCCTCGACACCTTGAGTCTCCTAGGGTTCCCTTCGGTACTCTCTCCACCTTGGGGTACGGGGCTCAAATCTTCCACTCGTCAATCGTTCGTCGTCGTCTGATAAGGACAGCTCCCGAAAACGTCTAATGCTACTACTTAATTCATCTTTGTTCTCATAAGGATCATACCTTCCTACGTACAAGGTGTCGAAGGGTCCTTCGTCCCTTCCTTCCACCAAACTTTGATGTGCTCTTTCAATGGATGTGTCTATTCTTGTCAGATTCTCATGTGTTCTTTTAATATTATGGTTTATTTCAATTAGATCCTCATCAAATTCCTTACCAACTTGCTTCAGTCTTCTTCGTCGGTTTTCTTGTTCTTGCAACCTAAGTGATCGTCGAACCTTCTCCTCCTGAGTCTCGTGCCCGCTAGGTACTCGGTTCTTGTCTTTGTTTGGTCGTACAGGCATTAAAATTTATTTAGGCGATCATTGTTGACTATCGGGCATACGTCTTCGGCTAGTGTCACGTTCCTCTTCTTCTCGTTTGGTTCTCTCCTCGTAGCACTGCAGTATTTGTTGCCTTCGGTGTTCCCGATCCTCTTCCTCTCGCAAGTCTTGCAGAATAATGAAATGACGGGCCAGCAATCTGGGCATACGATTCAGGAGGTGATTCACCTCGTCATTCACTTCCAACCTATCCCAGATAACTTCCTCAGGGATCTCCCGTCTGCAGGATTCCCTACGTACGTGATCTTGTAACGATATCTTCCACAGATTGATAAAATCTTCAGTCAATAGGTCTTCCCTTTCCTCATTGCTATTCACGGGTTCATCTGCCGAGAGACCCATTACGCAGCCATGACGAGTGATTCCCTAGTCCGCTCAGGCAACGGCGCCAAATGTTTGCCCTACAGAATGTAATTCAAGTGCTACGTACTACTGAGCAAACTAAATCAGGTGCAGAACACAGAATAGAACAATAGAATAGAAATATATCATGTTTGAACATCAGATGCTTCATTCATTATCAAAAATGTCACCATGTACAATCATAGGAATATCAACAGTGCCAACAACCATGATTATTCACACATAACTTTTCCCAACTACAACAAACTGAGTACATATAACATTCGGCGATAGTTAGATAACTAACCAACACAACGTTTCATAACAACAATTATCATTAATCGGGACTTGATTACCCGAAAGTACATGACATGTATTATTCCTACTAACTATAGTTTTATTAGCAATTGGCCGACTACGGCCGACTACAACAAAAGTAAAGATATACTACTTATAATTCTAACAAAGATAATCACACTTATTTGGTAATCAGTATTACTAATATATTATAATAAGTTAAACAACTCAAGTGAACTAGGAAAGAAGCAAACATCCTCCATCTATCAAGTCATTTGTGTTGACTTGTCGCTTTCTAGAATTTAACAGTATTATTTTCTTCCACAACATGCTCATGTTGATAGCCATGCAACGCAACATAATTCAATCACTACACTACATTTCTCTAACAATCTATTCCTCCTGTCTCTCTCATAACAATTTAAAGAACGGCATGCAGTAATCACAACAGCATACATTTACATAATGCACAAGTATCTATAATTTCCCTACACATAAGAGATATATTGCTTGAAGCAATTCTTCTCAATTGAAGTCCATGGTAAATCAATGTGATATCTAATGATCTTTTCAAGCTCCACCTGCATCTAGCATCCATGCAAAGTCTCTTTCGAGTCAACCCCAAGAAGATTAGGACCTATGGAGACACTCTTGGACGGATGCCCAGGTGGGCGATAGCTAGTATGGATACTCTACTCATGCTAGTATCGCTCCAAAGATGCTATAAGATGAGATGTTGTAGGATGAGATGCTAGGATACCCTGGCACATTGTTGGCGTTTCAACCCTCCATGCTCCGCCTTTGAAAGAGGTTCAATAAATCAACATGGCTGGATACTTGTACAACTATTGAAGCTGAATGCGACTATTAGAAATATTCCAACATTTAGGTTGAAAAGTTCAATAGGTTTTCTTCAATCATAAGATAATTGGAAAAAGAATGGATTCTTGTATCAGCAAGATCTAATACTCTGCTGAACACATCACCCAGCCTCCAAGTTCATTCTGTAACAGTTGTCTTCTACCCATGGAAGTTTTAACACCTCAGTTGTTAGTAGGGTTCTAGGGTAATGCCTTGCTTCCACCTGGGATTTTCCACAATAACCCCTTAGCCCTTGACTTTCTCCTACAGATATTATCAAATCCTACATTTAGCTCTAGATGTGGGAGATAGTGATGATCCCTGTTCTCCTTCAAGCTTTGCCACAAATGTATACTAGAATTGATTCCAAACTTGGTCTCCACCTTTGGTCTTCCTCGGAAAAAAATATTGATAATCCTATGAAGTAGCAGCAATGCTGATAGAATCTTAAATGCAGTAGAAAGAAAATTTAAATAATGGTACACTCACGATATAACAGGAAAATTTACCCTAGGAAATCATTTCAAGAAAACACTCAGCAAAACCAGCTCTTGCTGTATTAACTAAACCATTCACAATAAAATAAGATATTTTGCACTTGTGTTTAGCCCTAATATATGTCCATGTATTAATAGACACATCAATATAGCAAAGCACCAAACCTTAATATGTGTGTGAGTATTAACAGACAAGTATAAGATATTGTATTACAATACAATAGATATAAAACCATGGACCCAGAAACCATCTATGATGGGCCAAAAAATATTCTTGGGGGCTCCAACCACTGAAACCCCTCAGGAGGGGCAGCTGGTCCCCGAGAACCCCCAACTGGGTAGATGTTCCATATTCCCCATTGTGCCAAGGTGTGCATGTTTCAGTTTATAAGGGGTGTAAAACATACGAGTATACAACACACATCGAATATTCCTTGCTGCCTTGTTATCTTTAAAGGTCTTCCCCTCACATGAATTTCTGTAGTTGCGCCTTATGGCTAGGCTTTCTTGCTTTAGGCTTAACCTCACCAGTTACATTTACATTTTTTTAGTACTTCTGTATGTAGTTACATTTCTTATGTCCCAAGTTTTTTCACCCTCAATGATTTTTATTATAATTGGATGTACTTTCCATTGCCACTGACCTACTTTGGTCATAGGACATTTAAATAATTTCTCCATTTACTGTCAAAACAAACCTTCCAACTTTTCAAAATTAATTGTAGATTTCAAAAAGAATTAAAGCACCTGGATCTTATGTGGCATGGGTAAAGAACTTCTCAACGTACCGTACTCCCTTTCACATATTGTTTCATATTTTGTGATCCTAGTGGAATGTCATTTCAGACATTATTTTCACCATTACCTATCAAATTTTCAAATATGAAATTTTTGGTAAGATTTATCCAGAATATCCTTACTATGTGCTTCTAGCAGTGCAGTACAGCATGGGGCTGGAACTGGTGATGATGGTAGCTCCCTCAGTACATGCTGCAAAAATAGAAACAGACAAAAGTGTAAGGCATAAGTATTAGTGAAAAAACAATAAACTAACCCACCAGCTGAAACAAGAATATATTATTCCAATTAATAACAGATCATGATATAAATGAAGATGCAGAACTATCTTACAAATAGCCACCCAAAAATTTTAAGAGAAACTTAAGCACCTTGATGCAATCACCCACAACATGAGCATCTTCATCTGGTGAAAACTGATTCCTTCCTGAAAGGGTTCAGTGTCAATTAGTGACTCAATTGGTAAACGGATTAAATAAAGAGCAACGAAAAATACACATTTAAGAGCAAGTCAAATATAAATTTAAGCTAATTTATTACATGCAATTTAATGATTCTAAATACTAATTTTGATCTACTATTAATGTATGATAAGAAGTTATAAACAGTAAAGGAGCATTTGATAGACCAACCTTGCTCATATTCATGGACCCGATGATCCACCTCATCAACATCTGCAGACTGACGCAAAATACCTTCTACTTTAACTCCTGCTCAAAAGGTGAAATGGCAGTTTCAAAACTAAAATATCAGCTGCAAATGTCAATAAGTAGTTGCAATTAATATAACAAAACAGAAAGAAAAACCCAATAGATGGAAGTAACTGTCATTCCAAGCTAAAATGTAATCAATATTCTGTCACCAATAATATATTAACAACCATCAATCTTTGTCAGTGAAACAAAGAGTCTTCCTCTTGAACTTCTTATGATTTTCTTCATAAAGTTTAAACATCCTAGTACCTACACTCATCCCATGTCAAACGGTTTGTAAATATTCAATATATAAATATGAATTGACATCACATATTACCATGCAGAAAACAATTTTTGCCAATGAAAAAGAGAGTATTCCTCTGGAACGTTCTTGTGATTTTTATCATGAAATTTGAACATTCTGGGATTGTTTTCGCACTTCTTAGAATCTGCTCCAAACAAGTCAATATTGATTGATGTGATATATAATATATTGTTTGGTGTTATAAAATGTGATAAGCATTATCCAAATTTTTATCTAAACTATGGTTTTGGTTCTCTTATGAATTCTTTGGTTTATTTGGCTTGAAAGAAATAAAGAAAGATGTGTTTCAAGGTTAGCAGAGGGAACTTGCAGGCTTCTATAGAGAAGTCACAGTTTCATTGTTGCTGACAGTGGTTCCTTGTCATCTGAGTCTAAGACTGAGAAGATTAAAATTCCAGAATGCTACAAACGACTTGATTATCCTTGTCATATGGAGCTGATGTGTGGCATGTAAAGAATCCTGTTTCTAATTATGTCCCTCCTGATCACTACTCATATGCTACTGGTGAATACATGGACAGTGTTGATGACACTTTAAACCTGTAGAGAAATTTAAATGTCTCCAGAACTGCACATGCAAGAAACATGAAATGCAAGTTTAAACAGAGTACAAGCATATGTTTTTACAACTCAAATGAAATGACACAATGCTTGTTCATATTCAAGTAACTTGTAGATAAGAGGGAGATTTCATATTTGATTATTATAATATGATAAAATTACAGTTAATTTCCAACATCAGTTAATTGGGGGGGGATGCCCTCCCACCAGCCCACCATCAGCGCCACCATCCCACCACCAACATCACCGTCTCCAAGACGCCGCTGGGACTTAAAGGACACCGGGTGTCCTCAAGACGTCTAGGGGACTCCTAGTTGTCTCCAAGATGTATAATTCTTATACATCTTTTTATAACTATTTTTTCAAGTACTATATGTATTTCAGTGCCCTGCCGGCACCTTGCCGCCATCCCCCTGCCATCCCCAAACTTAGGCCCTTGGTCCCCCCATCCCCAAAACCCATCCCCACATCCCCGCATCCCCCCGTTAGGAAACTCCGTGGAACTATGGAAAACATAGAATAGTTGAAACATGATACCATATTGCTCGATGAAGCATAAAGCTTTCTCCAGGAAGGAAGGACTTCCATCAATATCCTCCAATGCAAGAAGGATTGGCCTACCAACAACTAAAGACTTCACAGGCCGCCTGTCCCTCCCTGCATAACACAGAAAAGTAATGGTAAGGGTTCACTTTACACACCATTTCTTTAATCATTTAAAATCAACTCAACATATATGTAGGAACAGCAGAGCTGGAGGCATGACATTTAAATCCTAAAGAACAGGTTATCCTGAAATAATTAAAAAAAAAACCTGTTCGTTTACCTATAAAATGTCCTAAGATATGTAGAACAAACTTATTTGAAAGGGACTACCTTGGTTATAAACTATTATATACTCAGAACAAAACACATGTTTAAGTTTGAGACGTTGTGGAAAAATATCACAACTTACTATGCTAAATCAAATTACATACGACAGCATAAGATGGCAGACTTCTGCTATTACAATTTGTTTTAAGCACAAGAGACCAAACAAGAGCTGAAAATTAAGAGCTTCTAAACTAAAAAGTTGTCCCAATAACTTACAATGTTCTCCAGATCCTTCTATTGCATCAGCTGAGTCATTTCGAAATATACCATTCTGCCCCATAACAAGGGCTGCATTGGGTGCCTGAGCCAAAGCATGTTCTAGTGCTGTCTTCCATTCAAACAAATCCTCTAAAGTCTCTGCCTGAATGGTTATGAACAAGAAATGCACCTTTCAATAAGTCTAATGTAGATCTTAACAGAACTTAATGGCATTATAAATTATAGAATCAATAGGGCCATTGTATAAAAATTTCAATTAACCAACAGTAAGGAACAGGTGACACAAATAAAACACCTTAAGTGTGAAGGCTCGCCCATCACGTCCATCTGGAAAAAGTACAGTCAATAACTTCTTATCTTCTCGCACAATCACACTGCAGGTTTTATGCATACAAACTTAGACTAAGAATTTCTTTAAAATAAAAAGTTCTGGAAAAAACTAAAACAGAAGACACACTGCAAGATATGTCAAGAATTGACTGTTATTCTACCTTCCTGAGTTATTGAGGTCAATCCCCCCCAGGGTTAAATTCACTTCTCCACCTTTCTGAGTAAGAGCATTCTGAACAGATTAAGCAACGAAAAAAACCACAAAACTGTCAGTTATTCATTCAAATATATCAACAAATATTTGACACAGCCAGCCATTAAATAATAAAACTATATTATAAACCTAAATTGAAAAACAAATGGGAAACTGCTTGATGGTCTTCAATCCGACTGGAATTCTCATCATTTATAAATTATAGTTACATCAAATTAGTATTAATGTCTCGACCAAAGCAAGAAAAAATACAGTAGCTAGGGCACTTGTCCCCTAGCCACAGGGATGTGTTTATGGAAGGGGTTTGCATTAATTTGGAAATTCCTCACATCCCCTTGGGACGCCCAAATAAGGGGATTTCAGGGATAGGTATATCGGATATCCTGCCCTCTATCATGTGTTTTCTGTAACAGGAGCTCTAGGGAGACTTCTACATCACCATTTCAGGAAGACTTGGTTCCTATATCATGGGGTGCATCTGCATTGACAATGGAGTCTCCCACAAAAGTCAGAAAGATATTTAAAAATCCAGTTTTGAGTGCATCTTCTAAACACAAGTAGATCATATCAGATTCCCTTGAAATCTTCCCTAGAAGAAAAATATAAATTGTTCCAGTTCCCGAGTCCTAAAACCCAATTAAAAAAATGGAGAGAAAGCAAATTGATTTTAAAGTCACATTAAAAGATGAAGCTTGGTGGGAATTGGTTAAAGATAGCATAGAATTGATGGGTTGTCTCGATAGGTATGTTAGCCCACTAGAGTCTTCACTTCCATTGCTCTGTGCAAGTCCTATTGAATCACCATTGGATGCTATTCAGCCAACAGAACACCTATTTTGCAATAGACTTTTGCTCTCAAGGATGTCGGGCTCTCTAAGATGTCTAGGATACCTGTTCCAAATTCATCACTACAAGCATATTTGAAACTATTTCCAAAACTTGTAATATTTTCAGATGTTAATGTTCTTATTTGATAATATTTTGCAAGTGAGATCCTAACAGAAGGAAGCCCTAGAAAACAATCTTATCAAACAATTTTCAATAGGAAAGACAAGTGATTAGTTTCCACTACTTAGTTAATTTTTGAATAGCTCTTATGACATCCTTGGGGAAAAATAGAAGACAAACCATCGGAGAACATCATAAAACTGTATTAACATAAAAGACCTAGGTTTCAAGTTCAACATTAAGCAACTAGGCCTTCCTCTCAAGCAAATATGCCAAAAAGTACTTAGGGATCTATGAAGAGCATCCAGGAGGTTGCATTGTCTAGACAGAACGAGCTTGCATTTCCTATGTCACAGATGACAAAAAACTCCTTACAAAAGGAGGAGACAACAGCAGGAACCTGCACTGAGGCAAAAAGGTGATTCCTCATCATGCCACCAATTCACGAAACAAGAACAAAAGTAAGATTTTGTTGACCAACAGTTAATAACAATGAACAAAGTTCTTAAGAGTCATTAACCTGAAATATGAATGTCATCATTCCAAAAGAGTAAGGCTTAAAAGCTAAAATCATAAAGATCAAACAAGTTAGGTGTGAGTCATATTAATTATACAGGAAGCATTTGAATGCCAGATCAAATAAGCAAAGAGCTCTTTCATGGTCTCCACATATCACAATTGACCCATAAGCACATTTCTTATAATACGTATTGTCACATGCTGGACACACTAATTCTTACAATGTCACCCATCCTTATATGGATTCAGCACATCTCATTTGAAATTTTTATCTATAAATAATTGCCCTGTATGTCTCAGAAATTGACCCTCCTTGCCTTTTTCATTGGGTTTAGTTACTAATAGCTCTTAAAGTCTTTTGCAGCTGTTTGATTTCCTTAGGTTTCCTTTCCATCTTATATAAGATTTTTATCCATACATTTAACTGTGTATTGATTACATCTTGACAGAAGAAATAGTCAACAAATTAGTTTGCAATGACTCTTAAATGTAGAGATATCAAAACAGATTTCTAGTTCTGATTATGTATCTCTCTGATTGCTAGAAATTCGTCTGGAACTGTCAATTTCAAAAAAACAGATCACTTAAGTTCTAGTGGAACTATCCTTTCTTGACTTTCAACATCTTGACTTACATAACCATAGCTCTCTAGAAGGTGTTGGCCAAACCTAACATTGATTATTCATGCTGCACATGAAAGCTGCTTACCCTACAGAAAACACACCAAAATTTGGAGTTCCTATCAAGCATTGTCGAGCAACTCCCTCCCATGATGACTAAAGGTGCTGATATAAAACACACCAGAGATACCACACAAGTTTTTGCAGGAGATATTCCTACCAACATCATCCCTCATTGGGTAAGTTAGAGAAGTAGTTAGATTAAATGGGCAATGATTTGAACCTAATCAAGACTCAAACATAGGTGCGACCACTTATGACAAATAGATGATAGTCTGATTTGGTAACCTGAATAATTAATGACATCTCATCAATAAACTGAAAAAGACTTGTTACACCATATTCGGGCCTTGCTAGACAGCATAAGAACTCTCCTCCTGTCATTGGGTTTGACTTTTACTTCATACTAAAAAGAGACCTACTTGTATTTTTATTTTCCCTATGCATTATCAGTTCTTCCAAAAATGAGAAAAAATTTGTTTCTAGATGGCAATCACCCTCCATAAATCATAAATTGCAATGAGAATTGACAGTGTGTTTCAGTTTGAAAATTATAAAACAGTGAACACAAGCCTTCCTTAAGGTAAAAAATCAACTGAAAACCTTTCTTTTAACTTACAGGATCATTCTTAAAAAAGACCAAAGATGTTCGTGTAAGAATAAACCACCGCTTTTTCCATGATTTCCACCCTAACCCTGCATACAGATGAAATCCAGGAGCCTTGGTATTAGAAACAGTTGCTTTCCAGTGTACAGTACAAGATGATATGCAAAGTATAAACAATCGTGATATACTTGTTACATCAGAACAAAATATATGGAAATGAAATTTCAGAAACAAATCAAAGCAACACAATTGCATTGTAAAATGAGAAGTTTTTAACAATTGAATAGGTGTGCAAGATCCAATCATTACTTTTAAGATATTTTTCTGACTGAAAGTGTTCAATAACAGATACAATGGATTAGCCACAGGAGAGGAACCTTTCTACTTCACATCTTCAGTAATATAATAAATATTCTTACAGGTGAACTTAAATGAAGGTCCAGAGAACAATTGTTCCACTTTATTCAAAAGGCAACAAGGAAGGAAGGCATTTACCTGGCTAAAAATATGAAGTAGGAGATGGGTGTTCTCGAATGGAAAAAAAAAAAAATTGTAATAATGATCCTCAATGACCAAAGGTGGCCAATGGAAGTCCAAAGTACAATGAATCAAAACACCAATGAATAAGGGATGTACCAACAAAAAATCTTCCCACTGAAAAAAGGAACTAAAGCAGCTAAGAGACAAAATAAGCAGATGCCAGAGAGTTTACCAAACATAAACCTAAAGCTCCTAAAAACTAAAATCTATACAAACAAGTACAGAATGCAACCCAAGCTACAAATGCCACAATAGAGAATACAAAAGAACAACTATGCAAGGGTCTTTGTAGCAGCAAGAAAGACTCAACAATCCTCAACCTCTAAATAGTCCCTCATGCAGAATATAATAATTTCACCAAATGCCTTTCTTGTGCTGAGTGGGGCCACTAAAGATATTGTTGGAGGTCATAGGCTAGCCTGTTTTATCCTGCCATCTAAAGCCAAAGATCTCCTGGACGATGTCCCTCAACAAGTGGTCTGTCCACAGAATCTAGACTGGAGGCAATAAGATCTCAACATTGCTAATATGAAATTTAGATTTTATGAGTTGTTGTAAATGCTAAGTTGTAGCCATCATGGTTGCCTGTGTTGTATTTATTGTTGCAGTTAACGAGCAAACAAGTTATTTAATAATTTATCCTTCTGTCATGACATTTCAGGAATGTGTAATTAAGAAGTGGAAGGCAAAGGGCAGAATAGAGACCATGCTTGGAATGACAGGCTATTTTATGCCAATTTTGTTAGCAGAATAGAGAGAATACAATATTTTCCGGGCATTCCAGGTTTTGCATATTGTTATTCTCTTTATATGAATTGAAGTAATAGATGTGACCTCAAGAGAGGCATCATTTACTAACTGTCTGGATAACTTTATTTGCTCTACCACTGGATGTCTGGAACAAAGCATCTTTTAAGCTACCTGAAGACCCAGGAACATTCCATTTAAGGCATGACAACTAAATTGACGTGTCAAAATAGATTTATCTCTAAAACGCCACAAAAAGATATCTCTGAACTACATGTGCCCTCCTGCTTTAGTAGACACTTGAAACTACATTAACGTAAACTAAGGAGAACTACCTTCTTATTCTCCAATATTAGAAAACACAAACTGCAGGTAGGTGCCATTCCTTTAACTTGACCTCAGCAGAATCCCCTTGTAACTCCTCACTGTTCCCTTGCTACTTGATGGCTACCAATAACTCTTTCTTTCTTGGCTATATCTTCCCTTAACATGTTAAATTTGGAACAACAATCTTCTAATACCAGAAAACCTACTCCTGAGAAAGTACGGTTGCTCAAACATTTGTCAGAAAACATCTGCAAACCTCTGTCTTCTTTACAGGCCAATTTTGGTCTTTTACAGCACCACTTGTCTTTATCAAATTTGTAATTTCCACACTCTCAACAAAATACTCATTCAATCAATCAGAGAATATTACTAACTCATTGCTTCCTTCTTTAGGCTCAACGTCCAATTTTGTAACACATTGCAAATCAATACAATAGATATGCCTTTTGGTAATATTAATTCATGCTTATATAACTTAAATATGATGTAACCAATCCAAATTCAATTGTGCTTTTATGAACGCAGAGTTGTTTCTCTAGGAATTCCTTTTAGTACTTATCAGCTATTGAAATTTGATGTGCATACAAGACCCATTGATTTCAACACCATCACCAGCTTCCCTGCAACATCTGCCTGTCAGTGTTGAGTCTGCTGACTCTGATGCCAATCTCAGCACCAATTTAATTCCTACTACCAAGTCCCTATGGTGACAATTGTCATGATGCAGCCATCTTATTATCAACCACCGGAAGATAAACCAGTTCACCAGTTCAGCTTCTCTTGGCATCTACTAACCTTCTGTTAGGCACTTATGTATTGAATATGTATTTCCTGCTCAAGAGTGAATATGCTAACTTTATTGGAAGACAGTTATGTCTACATTTCTATCTGAGAGATTTGTCATGTACAGAACTTCAGACACATGCATTTCTGCATTCAGTTTATTTTGCCGCCATAGTTCAAAATGTGTTAACAGTACCATTTTTTTGAAATGTTTATGGATAGATAAATAGTTTGCTTCCCCCCATTAAAGGGCCAATAGACAAATAGAATGTTCAGAAAAGGTACACTGGAGTAAGTCCCAGATCAGTTTTTATAAACTTAATTTCAATGGTGCTTCTAAGGGATACACGGGGGCTGCTGCAGCTGGAGCATTAATTTGTGATGACATGAGAGATTTTGTGAATGGTGGATCCTTTCCTGGAAACTCATACTAACAATGAGACAGAATGGCTGGCTGTTTTAGCCTTAGGTCTTGCAATGGCCAAGGAAGCTCGAGGTACACTCATTGGAGGGGGATTCTTCAGTGGTTATTTTAGGGCTTTCCAAGATGTCGTGTCCAAGTTGGAAGGCAAAAATTTTATTGTATGAGGCTCTTGTTGTGTGTACATTCTTTGATGATGTTCTCTTTGGGCATTGCTTCCGTGAATGCAATACGGCAACCGATTTGTTGGCTAATGCAAGCACTGATCAATCTCCTTTCTCAACTATTATTGGTAACCATGTGGAGGCAGGGAATGATCTTGAAGCTCTTTTAGTTATAGACATGCCTTTATGACCTAGATTCCTCAACCTAGTGTCACGGTATTTAGGGATTGCCCAAGTATTTCAGAGTCCCTGTTCTTTCCAGGCCCTTTTTGAGTCCTTTCAGTTGTCAGTGCGTCAAGCCATATGTCATTGTTTTGACACTTCCCCTTACATACTTGATGGTAGATGGTTCTTGATTTCCTAGGCCACTATCTATATCAATTGCTTGTCTTTCATTCCTATTTATAATCTGTCATCACCACTGGTGGCATGCTCAATGTGGCTAGAAGTGATTAATGGCTTTTCTTGGAAGCTCATGAAGC
This sequence comes from Sequoia sempervirens, assembly GCA_007258455.2. Lineage (NCBI taxonomy): Eukaryota > Viridiplantae > Streptophyta > Pinopsida > Cupressales > Cupressaceae > Sequoia > Sequoia sempervirens. Next base: position 75,824 of record VDFB02267513.1, on the reverse strand, counting down.
TCTTCTTAAGCCATCTCTCACTAGTTGTGGCAGACATGTCCTGGATTCTTTGTACAAGATTTCAGTCATTTACTCTTACTTCCTCCACATCATTTATCAGATGGGCTTATTCTATTGGCTTTGGTTTGATGGGACAGTTGCTCTACTCTGCAATAGCCCATAAGCATAGTTCTTCTAAATACTAAGATCCTTTTTTATTGGGGAGCCATCTCAGATAGGCACCTTAAGGAGATTTTTAAATGATCTCCTCATGTAGCTATGAGTCTAGTGAAATGCATACTTGGGCAACAGGGGTTGGGGAATGATGGGTTGTTCATAGTAGGGATTTTATTTGTCAGGAATTAAAAGAAACTTGGGGAAATGGTATCAGATGGGGCTGTTATGGAATGTATTTCACAGTTCTCAATTTCAGAGGAATTGTCCCTTAGCCCTATTGTATAATATTTAGGCAATCATCCTCTGCTGCTCATGGTGGTTTGAATCAGAGTGCTACCTTGGGTGATATAAAGGTTTTAAATAAGTGTTGGCTGTGTTTCGTCAGCTGGAGGACGCGCAAGCTTTCTGTATTTATCTTAAGTTGATTGCAAAAAGTCTGTTGTTTACTTGTTCAAGGGGATATTTGGAGGTGACCAGTGCTTACACTCTCTTTTCTTTGGATTGAGGTTCCTTATGCAGGGTGGCTTGGAGAAGGGAGGTAACTCATGGTGTCAACTTTCCTCAGCTAGCAGAAAGCAAGGAACGTCCTGCGGTTTGAACAAATGGGGTGACGGTTGCGCCTGTAGGATTGACACTTTTTCTGGCAACGTTGGAGGATGGGGGTAACTAATCTTGATTAAAGCCTGGTGCTGCTGTCTTAGCTTGTAGCTAGCTTTTTCTTTGTTGTTAAGCTCTGTTATGATATTCTATAGGCAGTTTTTGTTTATCAATGGCCTGTGGTTAGCTGTTTTGCTGGTTTAGTCTTTAATGCCTTTTACAGATTATATGTATTTTGTTTATTTCATGGGTAAGGAACCCAATAGATCCTCTCTTTAATATATCAAAAAGTATATATAGTTGTGCTTTTGCTATGATACAACAAGCTTTGCAACTATGGTGTGCTGTCCTGTAGATTAACATGTTCCTGACAATATCATATTACATGATTGATGATAGTTTCAACAAAGCAATGTAAGCTTGTACCTGGGGATTCTAATCAATGTTCATGGTATTATGATATGATTCAAAAAACATTTTGAGAAGCATACATGTTTAATAATTTAATTAATTGCATTTCTTAGACCACACTTAGCATGCTTCTATGTAACTTATTAGCAAATACTGGTTAGCAATAAAAGGCTTCACTTCATTTGGCTTTGCTACACAGAAAGAAAGTCATGGATGGACACCTGCCAGATTACACATTTTTGTCTCTTAATTTGTGCTATTTACTGACACTGTCAGTAAGAAGTTGTAAGAAATTGCGTTCTCAAAGACGCCTTACTTGAGATGGCGCTGCTTGCAATTTGGTATTAACCATTGTCATTCAAATTAGTTGGAAGTTTTGTACTTCATGAAATATCTTTCAAGATCGATGTTTTCTAAAAACAAGATATAGACATGATTACTAGTTACAAGACTGGATTGACCCATATAAAGTTACTTTCTAGATGTACCAATCACAACAAATCAGAATTAACATGATGATCTACTTGCAATAAAGGCTTTTGGAGGTCTATTTATCATATCATTTGCCCTTTCTGACTTGAATGTGATAAAAGCTTTTTTCAGAGAAATGCAATAGAAATTTCCCCATTTGATTTGCAGCTGATGATTCTGGCATTGAAGAATTAATGATCCTCACCAAGGGAAAGAGTATCTACCATCAATAAGAGCAACTTATAGTTTTATACATTTAAATTATCTGTAATTTGTATAGTTTAATATGAAATATTTATATGTCATTGCAAGGTATATCATAACATCAGTTATTTTCATGCCAATACTCATCGCCAATATTCACCTCACAACCCTTTTTTTGTTCTAGTAGAGAACTTTTGGTAGATAACTGTGTTAAGATTTTTGAATCGACGGATCATGATCCTAAACACATCAATTCAAAAATCTTTACACAGTTATCCACCAGAAGTTCTCTACTATTACACTAATGTACTGTGGAAATGTCATGTCTTTAAACTTATTTTGTTGTCAATTTTATAATTTTTATTCCATGTATGTGCTCCATCCCAATGGACATGTCTTTCTTTTGAGAGAAATATCGATGCATACTGTCCTTTACTATATATGGGAAATTTCAAAATTTATCTTTCGCTTAATATTGCTAAAAAAATCAAGTTAAACAACAAGGGTTCACTCCGGCCTCTTGTTACTCATAGACATCAATCATAGATATTCCACACACGGCAAAGAAACTTTTCATTGAAAGAAACACCGTGAGTTATGCCTTCTGCTACTTTCAGGTGGTTTAGAGATGCTTTTAGCAGAATTTTAGTGGAGATGATGCTTCCAAGTTTCCATGTGTGGTGGATAACAGATACATAAATATTACAACAATTTTGAGAAATCTGGCAGTCTCGAATTCAAAAGCAGCCAAGCAATGAGCTGGCAGTCACCATCCTAAACAAAGTTCTCATTCATAATATTAATCCTGCATAAGGAAGTTTGTCCGAGATTTGAATTCACAGATTAATTTTCTTGCACTCATAGTCCATCAGTTAAGGAATGAAAACAGCATCTCAACATAAAAACACCATTGTATTGCTTTTTAGTCTAGAACAGTTTCCATGAGATTTTTTCGACTTAAACAGTTAAACTCCCGGAAAGATTGCTACCTTTCCACATTAAAATTTCCCTCTGATCTTTTATTTCTGCAAACTTCATAAAGGAATTTGAGACATTGTGATTGTTAAAAATCTCTCCTCTTTTTCTCCCCTAATGATAATTTGTCACCATTAGAGTGTACCTCAAGAACAATACACATGATTGATTAGAAGCTCTCCATCTCTCATAATATTCATGAGTGTGCCTCAAGAATGTGATTAGCAGTTTAACACATACCAGCTTCCCTGTCATTTTTCTTTTAAGGGAACATCTCTTCCTTATTTATTGCATCTTCTAGTGGATATAAACACTAACTCAAGCACCATGTACTCTTTAGGACTCGCCCTTTCCTAACTTTTACATTCTTGACAAGGCCCCTTGGTGCATCGTTAGGCAGGTGATGCCTTAGGCACAATTTATACCTGCTATCGCTGTCAGACATAATTCTAAGTTCTGTTGAATTATTTTGGTTATTCAATGATATTTAAAATTCTCTTTTTTTATCTCAGTTGTTTTCTATTTGTTTTCTCCAATTCAAACATCTTTAATAAATATTTAAGATAGCTCCTATACAAACATTCTTTCCACATTAAAAGTCATTCATGCTACATTTATTTTAATCTGTTTCCCAGCTATTCAAACATTTTTCTAAGGTTCTAAGAAACCTTAACTGAACCATGGAATTGACAGCATACTTTTGGATGTAAAAAAATACTAAGGTTAGCTTCTATATAAGCAGTCTTTCCCCAATGAAACTCATTTGTACTAAATTTATTTTCAATTGTTTCCCAGCTATTGAAGCTTTTTGCTAAAAATGTAGAAACATTAACTCAACCATGGAATTGACAACATACCTTTGGATGATATAAAAAGTGGTCCACTCTTAAAAACCTGCATTCAAGAAGCATAATGCCCACATAGCTCAGATTCAATAATCTACTAAACCAATGCCACATGTTCAGGAAAAAAATCAAACATAAGGCAAAAATCTATCTAACACAGACTTCTGCTTGTCGCAAAAATATTTATTTAAAAATATATCCAAGCATTTTCACTATCTACGATAGCACTGACACATCGATCCATGCATCTGACATGACAGCCCAATTTTAGTTGCTATATTACTTGACAAAAAAGCACACCTCTTCTTGTAGAATCAAACCATGCAGCAAAGGAAACAGTTGCATGCTTATAATTTTACTCAGTTAAAGGCAAAGACTTTTAATTTTCAACACAACAAATTAGCAGCAAGATTACCCAATACAGTTTGAGCTTTCTTATATTCAAGTTTTCAACTAAAACAAGCTCAATACAGAAAAAATGTATTTTATCTTGTGAAAGCTATTCCTCTTTGCAGCCTAATAGCCATAGAAGAATTGTAGCATACTATAGTTTCATCAAATTAGTAGCAATACTTCGTTTTACAGTGCAGACATTCTGTTAAAAAAATGGCATCTAAATTTCTATTCATATATGTAAAAAACTCTGAATGCTACTTCAAGAATGGTCATACATTTTCACACTGCTGACATTTATCTGAACCTTATACTAGTAACAATTTATAATGCATACATTTGTTAGAAGAAGCTGGAGCATCATTGGCCAAAGCCGATAGAATCTTGATACTCTGCAAGAAACAAAAAGCTCATACAGAAAAAATGCAATAAACATTATCAATTCATCCTGGTTGACCTGAAATGTCAATTTCTCTCTCATACACAGTTTTATCCAGAAGTCTCTTCTATTAACATTACAGGCTGGGTGAGTTTGATGTAACTCAAGATGTAAAAATACTCAGTTTATAATGTAGAAAACAGCATGGTCTTGTGGCTTATCTACAATAGTCAGCATGCAAAATAGGAGTCAACGAGACATTTTACCAATAAAAAGAAATGTGTGCCAGCAAATATCACCTTACAGATGGAACAAAAAACAAAGAAAATTCTACAACATAATTGTGTCGATCAAAACCATTTTTAATAAGCTCGGATTAAAAAAATTAAAAAGGCTTGTAATTTGATCAATCAAATCCAAATGCACACAGGGCAGCAGCAATAAAACGTCCACAAAGTCCAAATTCAACAAATTTTACAACCAAACAAAGCCAACAACATATAGTCTGAAATTCAAAAAATTATCAAATCACCAACTGATAAATTAGTAGGTTTAACTTTTAATTATCCACAAATTACACAACAAACACAGTAAAATAATAAACCAGAAAATCGGGAGTGTCAGGAGAGATAAGGGGGCCGGAGCTCAGCGCTATGGAGAGATAAGGAGCTGGAGGGATAAGGAAATGAACTCAGAGTGATAAGGTGGAGGCACTCGAGCTTGGAGTGATAAGGAGAGCAAAATGACAGAGGAAAGGAGGCCCGAGGAGGAAAGAGAGGAGGAGATGTCTGCAGGAGGCAAATCAAGGAGGTGTTAATACCTCAGCATGTAATCAGTGATGGGGTCCCCCATTGTGACCTCACTGGTTCATAGCTCCAGTCAAAAGCGAAAAAGCAATTACCGACCCAAAAAAAAACCAGAAAATCGAAAAAAAAAACACAAGAGCTCTTTGTAGATGTATCTAGATTCAGAAATTTAAATAGATCATCAATCGATAAACAGTTACATTTCAGCATCCTCAAATTTGCACAGCATAGAGTAAAAAATTCTTTAAAAATTCAAGCCATGACATTTAAGAGTTCTCTGAAATTTCATCTAAATTCAACCTAATCACCAATTGGTAAACTACTACATTTCAGCATCTCCGAATTCGCAATGCATACACTAAATAAATCAATAAACAATCAAACAAAAAAGGTTAAGAACTCTCTGAAATGATGAAATCCCATCTAAAATCTCTAATTTAACTAAACAGATAATTCATATTTTACTATGTTACAGTGTCCCCATTCTCACAATGCCTGCACAGAAAAAAAAAAAAAAAAGTAATAAAAATTATAATACAAGAAAATCTAAGAACTCTCTGAAACCCCACCTAACAGAATTAATTTAACAAAATCACCAATTGTTAAATTACTACATTCCAGCTTCCTCGAATTGCAATAAATAGAGCAAAATACTAAATAAAAAATAAAACAAATAAAAAAGAAAAAACTCTCTGAAACCCCATCTAAATTAACTAATTTAACCAAATCGCCAACTGATAAACTACTACATTTCAGCGTCCTTAAATTCACAATGCATACAGTACATAAATAAATAAATAATCAAACAAATGAAAAACTTTTTAGCACTCTAAAGCCCCATCCAACTTCACTAATTTGGCCAATCATCAATTAATAAACTGTTCATTTCATTGCCCTAAAATTCGCATTGCATACAATAAAATAAAAAATATCAACAAACAAACAAATTTAGAAGCACTCCGAAAACCATCTAATCTCATTTAGCCAAATCACCAATTGATAAATTACTGCATTTTCGTGTCCCGGATTTGCAATGTATACAGTAAAATAACTATAAAAAAATTCAAACAAACAAAAAAATAAATAGCTCTCTGAAACCTAGTCGAAGTTATTAATTTAACCGAATAGCCAATTGATAAACTACAACGCTTCATTGTCCCTACATTCGAAATGCATTCAGTTTAAAAAGCTAAATAAACAAACATAAAAAAAAAAAACACACACACTATCTTCTGAAACCCCATCTAAATTATCTAATTTAACCAAATCGCCAATTGCTAAACTACTACATGTCATCGTCCCTAAGTTCAAAATACATTGAGAAAAAAATTAATTAAACAACCAAACCAAAAAAAATTAGAATATTCAGAAACCCCGCCCAAATTGACTAATACAACCAAATCGCCAATTGATCAGCTACTACATTTCACCGCGTCCATCAAACCAAAAAAAAAAAAATAATAATCAAATAGGCCGATTATTATTTCCTTACCGTATTCGAAACCCTGTTGCGCGGACGGTCATATGGCGTAACCGGCGCAGACATTGTATCTCCCTCCGCCTACAAACACACGCTATCATCAACATTCAAATCCTCTGCTTTTTCAAAACCCCCGCCCTCAAACACGTCTCCGGTTCGAATCCCCGCATCCCTCAAAAACAACACCATTACAACTACATATCCCGCAAATGCATTGCTCCTCGCTGGATCTTTAGATCGGGCTGGACGTGCAAAGCAAGATTTTTACTGCCAAACTCTTACAGGTAGGGTTTCCAACAGCTTGGGTGTGCAGCAAGTTACTGCTCATCCAAACTGATAAAAATATAAAACCGGAAAATAATTTCTCTATAGATATTCATAAATACGAATACCTGCTTAACAACCTGGGTCATTATACGAGAATGTCCCCCAAAGATTGCAGAGGATGAAAATAGAAACAAATTGTCCGCCACGTCCGCAGGTCAACCCCAGCGTCAAAGTCGAGTTGGCAGAAGAGATAATTTTATTACCGCCTTGAGTTAAAATCAAACAGCTCTGGTTAAAAGCCCTCACCGTATGTACGCCACAAAGTATTTGGTATTTTGCGTTTTTTTATCGATCGGTGTGCCAGCAGGGTGGAACACCGCGGCTCTCCAGGAAACCAAGATATGCGCGAGTTTTTAAGTATTTATTACGAATGTGAAATTTCTGTTTTTAGTTGGTGGGGCCGCTGCACATGACGTCCATGTCTTGTTAGAAAAGGCTTGTTGGCAAGCTTCCTCGGGAATCTTACTGTAGATTAATGGCATCGACTTGCATTCTCCTCTACTCTTTTCAAAGGGTTTCTCCACCACCCACTTTTAGAAATTTGCAGTCATTCCGTCCCTTTCTTCTTGACAAACATTTGCCTTTTTTGTTGTTTCCATACAGGTTGAGTAACTTCAAATTCTCAGAGCAGAATCATCCACCCATGGAACTTGTCATCTGGAATTTAATGGTCTCTGATCTTTTTTCCATTTATATATTTGGAGCAATGGAACTTGTAATCTGGAATTTAATGGTCTGATTTTTTTCCGTTGTATTCCATAATTTTTAAAGTATATATTTGTAGTAAGGTTTGCCATGTTTTAGAACAAAATATGTGACAGTTAAAATTTTGGAAAGGAATATAATAAACAATATTATTTTAGTTGGAATTTTTTATAAGATAATATATAGATTAAATTAGAATATTATATAAAATAAAGTATAAGATTATTTTGAATGATTCTTTATTAATTTTTGGTTTATTAATTTAGTAATAAATATTTAAAATTATCTATTTTATATTAATTTTGTAATTTAATTTTTTTAGTCAATAAAAAATGCTTATAATTTTGTATGATCTTTATTTAAGTTATGAGTTTAAGTTTTTAAATATCATTTAGATTATTTTATCTTCAGTATTTTAGTTTATTAGGTTTCTTAGTGTAGATGTTGCCTTCATGTAAATATTATCTTCATTATTTCATTTGTCACCATTTAGTGTACTAGATTTCTAGTTTATTAGGTTTCTTAGTGTAGATATTGCTTTCATTGCTTCATGTAAATATTACTTTCATTATTTCATTTGTCACCATCTAGTTTACTAGATTTCTAATTATGGTAAGTAGCCATCAAACTATGACCTCTAACTGACAAGCACTTAACAACTACCAATCATATATTGATCACTCCTCACTCCCTCTTTTTTCATTTATATGTTTTTAAAATATCTTTTTTAATTAAAAACCATTTATTATATTATTTTGAATAATATTTTTATTAATTTTTAATCTATTTATCTAATCATAAATTTTGACATCTACTTTATATAATCTTTTAACCTTCTTTTTGTATACTACAAGGGTGTCCGCGACACCCAGCAGCCCTTACCTTGGGTACCTGAGGCGAGCTAGGGCAAGACTAGAATAAGAATATTCACATTTTTCCTCTCATTTCCACAAATGTCTCGGCTTCTCTTCCACCATTTTGAATGGCTGCGACAAAGAGTGTAAAGTTTATGAAGCAAATCTCGGGGTTGGTTTTGGATGAGGGCGTGGGGTGGTTGCAACATATCTTTCATCTGAAGGCTTGGTGGATGAAGGTGGCATCGCCATCTAGTAACCCTAGGGTTTGTAATCACCTTTGGGCATATATGCATCGCCATCTTGGAAACCCAAGGTCCATAATCGCCTTTTGTGAGCTTGTGTTTTTATGTTTTGTGATTGTTGGGTACGATTGGGGTTTTACATAACCAATGTGACTTGGTGGGGGATGGATGTCTGCAATTAAAAAATGTAATGGTCTGGTTGTTCTTGTGTATGGGGTGTTGGTTGAATCTGGTGTCTTGGGTGGGGTTTGAAACTATTGGTTATCTTTGGCTCTGCACCATTTTTGTCTTGTGGTGTTCAATGGTGTGGGTGGCGGGTTCAATCGTATGGCCTCGAAGGGTGGGATGATGGTCTGGTTTAGGGACAGGTATGTATGTTGGTGTCATGGTCTGGTCTGAACTCTAGGTGGTTTGTTGATGGCACCCTGGCAAATGAATGTACTCTTTTTTGGAAATTAATACATGGGTGCAACCCCTTAGTTGCTTTTGCACTAATCAAAAAAATAATATTCACATTTTTCAATTATTATGAAACATTAAAATTCTTGTTAATAAAAAAAAGTAATAATACTTAAATTTAAAAGTTGTTTATATTATTTTGTATATAGTAATGTTTCTAATAAGTTTTAGAGTATTTAATTAAGTATTTTATTTTTATTTCTATTTTCATTATTATAATTAAATATTGTAATTTTATTTTATAGATTCTATATTTACAGTTTTTAAAACATTATTTATTCTTATAAAAATAATAATATTAAGATCTCACAAAAGGTTGTATTTATTTATTTTATATTTATTGTATACATAAAATAAATTAGACAATAAATTTATATATTTATGAAACAATAAATTGTAAGATAAAATTATGAATAAGGGTCATTATCTATTAATTAGAAATAAATATGATTATAATTTTGTATGATCTCATTTAAGTTATGAATACAACTTTCTAAATATTTGATTATTTATCTTCAACATTGACATTTTAGTTTATTAGGTTTCTTAGTGTATATATCACGTTCATTGCTTCATGTAAATATTATCTTCATTATTTGATTTGTCAGCATCTAGTTTACTAGATTTCTAATTATGGTAAGTAGCTATGATATATTGATCACTCCTCACTCCCTCTTTTTTCATTTATATGTTTTCAAAATATAATTTTTAATTAAAAACTATTTATCTAATAAAATATTATTTTGAATGATATTTTATTAATTTTTTAACTTATCCATTTAATCATGAATTTTGACATCTAATTTATATAATCTTTTTACGTCAATCATTTTTTTTCATATTTCCATTTCTTGCCTCCCCTTTTTCCACTTTTTTGTTTTTAAAATATTATTTTATCATAAAACTATTTATTTAATATAAAATTATTTTGAAAGATTTTTATTATTTTTTAGTTTGTCAATTTAACATATATGATTTTAAAAAATAATATTTTTTTAGATATTTCCACCTTTCACCTTTTCTTTCTTTATGTATTTTTAAATATTATTTTTGAATAAAAATAATTTATTTAATATAATTAAAAAAAGAATATTCACATTTTTTAATTATTACGAAACATTAAAATTATCATGAATAAAAATTTGTTAATAATACTTAAATTTTAAAATTCATTTTTATTATTTTGTATATAGTAATGTTTCTAATAAATGTTAGAATATTTAATTAAATATTGTTTTTATTTCTATTTTCATTTTTGTAATTAAATATTACAGTTTTATTTTATAGATTTTATATTTACAATTTTAAAACATTATATATTATTTATTTTATATTTATTATACACATAAAATAAATTAGACAATAAATATATATTTATTTATGAATTGATAAATTATAAGATAATATTTAATTTTTTAAAACTTATCATTTTATTTAAAACATAAATTAAATGTATTTTAAATGATTAAATTGTCATTTAATAAGTATGGATAATTGTCAGATTCCAAGTTTGGGTCCATTTCGATCAAAAGACTAGCCAAAAATCGCAAGGAAAGGAAAGTGAGGAATGCAAAGTGGCAAGAAGAGAGTCAGATTGCGGTGGAGGAATGCATCCCTAATCAAAGTACTATTGAAGACCTGTTGGAAATTGATGTCGCGGAGGAAATCAAATCAGATTCAACTATTCTTAGGGAGTATGCATTTATTTGTCGCTTCATCAGAATTACGCCTGATAGGGCATCAATTAAGGGTTGGATCAAGGAGCAATGGAAAATGAAAGTCCATACAAGGTTTTTGCCAAAAGGATTCTTTCTAGTAGTTTTTGCAAATGAAGAAGCGAAGATACGGGTCACGGAAGGCGACATGTGGTTCATGAATGATTATCCCTTATACATGCAGCCATGGAGTCAAAACTTTGACCCGATAAAAATGAGGCCATATGACCAACTTGTCTGGATAAGACTATACAATCTCCCGATGGAGTACTAGACTGAAGAATGTTTGGAAAAAATTGGCCGCTCTTTGGGCTCCCTAATGGAAATCAACATGAGTATCTTGGATAGTGACTTATACAAATACGCCAAAATGAAAGTTGTGGCAATTGATACCATACCTAAGAAAATATGTCTTCTTATGGATGGGGTTCACTGGTTTCAGGAGATTGAAGTAGAAGATACAAAATGGTTCTACCTCATTTGCGGTGCCCAAGATCACAGGGAGGCAGAGTGTGCCAGAGAAATGAAGAGGGTTTGGAGGAAGAAACAACAGGAGGATCTTCCCCCTATTGTGCACAGGCCCACTCCTGATGCCTCTGAAGAGGAGAAAACTCAATTAAGTGATGTCCCAAAGGGTGGGAGGAGCATGTTGAAAATCCACCTAAGGTATCGAAAGACGGGAAGCAATCAGATGATTTGTAGCCGAAGTCCCCTCTTCAAGGGAAGAGTCACAATCGGGAGCAAATTGAGGTTGTCGAGGTCGCTTCTTTGGCAAGTGACGAGTTAGATCCAAACATTAACCCAGATGATGCGCTAGACATTATTGAGGATAGACGCATCTCTCAATCGGCTGCAAAGCATTTGGGTGTGGACAAAATCGACACATCTGGGAATACCTGCGGAAGGAAATCCTTCAAACAATTGAGGGAAGAGGAGGTTGTTGCAAAGAAATTCCCCAGCATCACTAAATTTCCAAGTACCAAGGGAGGAAGCCCCTCCCTTGGGAAACAATGAAGATAACAACATGGAATGTCAGGGGCCTAACGTCCCCTGAGAAGAAACGTCTAGTTAGGCGTCAACTACAGAAAAAACACATACAACATCATATTGCTACAAGAAACTAAGCTCACTGGAGAGGAAGGGAAGAAGTTTTTAAAGTATTGTCGGCTCTGGAATGGCTTTTTTTAGGACTCATTAGGTAAGGCGAGAGGATTAGGACTAATGTGGAAAGAAGCTACGGTCTCTATGGAAATTATTGGCTCGTTGACAAATTGGTTGGCAGCTAAGATTTATGATCTTGGGCTCAATTGCTAATTTGTGATTATCAATATTTACGGCCCGACAAAAATGGAGAAGGTTGCCCTTTGGTGCTCGGTGCTTGAATTGGCGCGCCCCTTCCTCAAGGAAAAATTGATCATTGGTGGTGATTTTAATGCTATTTTGGACCTGACAGAGAAGAGTGGCAGGATTCAAAGTGTATCTCAGGCCACCATTGACTTCAGGAATTTCGTGGTGAAAGCTGGATTAGTTGACTGTCCAACAGGAAATGGGGTATTCACTTGGACCAACAAGCGAAAGGATTTCACTGCAATTGTCGAGAGACTGGACAAATTTTTGGTCTCTTCGGGCTGGAGCGACGATGGCATGCAAGTCCAAGCTAGCATTATGCTTGTGTCGATTTTAGATCACTTCCCAATAGAATTAACGATCTTTGGACGAGCGGAATTGTTAAAAACGAGTTTCAATTCCATAATATGTGGTGGCAAGACAGGAGCCTTGTTGGCCTTCTAGAAAGCTGGTGGAAGGAAGCCCGGGTTGGAGGATCGATTAGTTTCAAAGTAGTCAAGAAACTTCAATTAATAAAGCAAAAGTTGAAGGTATGGAACAAGGATAAGTTTCAAAATATTTTTGTGGAAAAAGCCAAGGTGGAAATGGAGCTAGAAGCACTTAATGAGAAAGTAATCAAAGATGGCATGAGGAATGATGAATTCTACAAAGAGAAAGAATTGAATGCAAAGTTGGTCAAACTCCTCAAGAGAGAGGAAATTTATTGGAGGAACAAGTCAAGGGAGGTGTGGCTTAGTGAGGGTGACTCAAACTCAAAGTTCTTTCATGCTTCGGTGTTGGCTAGGAGGGCTGTGAACAAGATAGAAGAAATACAAACCATGAATGGCTCCACTGCTCACAGCCTGATGGAGGTGGGTTTGGATGCAGTTGAATTCTTTAAACATCTTCTTGGTGACCAAAGGATGCAGGAGGAAGGCAGTAGTATTTTGGATTTGATAAGCAAACGGGTTAGCGATGCAGACAATATTATGCTCTATGGAATGGTAACTAAAGAAGAAGTAAAGGCCGCTTTATTTCAGCTACACCCGAATAAGGCTCCAGGGCCTGACGGGTTCACTACAAAATTCTTCTAGTCATGTTGGAGCTTTGTGGGGGATGACCTTTGGAAGCTGGTGGAAGATTTTTGCAAGACTAAGAGGTTTGTGAGGGATTTGAACAATTCAGCTATTGCCTTGGTCCCTAAAAAACTAGATTGCAATTCATTTAGTGACTACAGGCCCATTTCACTTTGCAATACGATATATAAGGTGATAGCTAAAGTACTTGCCAACTGACTCAAATTGGTGTTGGGGAAAATAGTATCCAGAGAGTAGAATGGATTCGTCCCTGGTTGGGAAATCACTGACTGCATCTTGCTTCTTTCAGAGGTGGTGCATACACTTAAGACAAACAGGGAGGCAGGGATGTTGATCAAGTTGGACATATGTAAGGCATACGATAAAGTTTCATGGGGCTTCCTAATGAAAGTAATGGGGAAGTTGGGATTCAATACCCACTGGTACAAACTCATATACTATTGCATCTCCTCTGTGTGTTTCTTGATTTCAGTAAATGGGACATTGCACGGCTTCTTTCAGGCCACCAATGGACTTAGATAGGGTGATCCCATATCACCATTCCTATTCATAATTATGGTTGAATCCTTAAGTTGCGCCATCAAAAATAGTTGCCAATGGTTGGAATGAAAGGGGGTGCGGGTGGCTCCAAATGTGGATCTAGTCACTCATACGCAATTTGCTAATGACACTACCCTGTTAGGTGAGGCAAGTATAAGGGAGGCCAGATTGATCAAAAGGGTGTTGGATGATTACGAAAAACAATCGAGCCAGAAAATGAACAAGAAGTCATGTATATATTTTTTCAATACAAGGCTATCACTACAACAGGCTATTACTGGAATATTGGGCTTTCAAGGGGGGGAATTGCCAGCAAAATTCTTAGGGGTGAAGATTTTTTATGGCACATGCAAAGCAAAGCATTGGGATGAAGTGGTTGGAAAATGCAGAAACAAGGCAATGGTGTGGAAGAACAACTACCTCACTTTGGCTAGAAGAATAACAATGGCTAAGGCGGTTTTATCTGCAATCCCAATATAAACTGTCATGTTTTGAAGCGCCTATGAAGGTTGAGGAAGACATGGAAAGAGTTTTGAAGAAGTTCCTATGGGAAGGCTCCAAGAATGAAAAGAGAATACCGCTCATAGGTTGGGATACAACATGTAAAGAAAAAGGGGATGGCGGGGCTAGTTTGTGAAAGATTAGGCTCCAAAATATTGCCCTGGGAGCCAAATTGATATGGAAGATGTACAAGTTTCCAGAAAGCAGTGGTGTCAGATAATACAAAACAAGTATCTAGATAACGAAGAGCCTTCTAGAATTTTAACAATTGCAAATATTGATGGAGGCTCGGTAGTGTGGAAATACATAGCAAATTGTAGGTCCTTAATCACCAGCCATCTTTCATGGAGAATAGGTGATGGTAGGAAAGCTTCATTTTGGAAGGATTCTTGGGACGGCCACAAAATTTTGGTAGAGATGTTCAAGCTAGATCAGTATGTGGATAGGCTACAAGAGGTTCATGGAACCAAGGTGGTGGAGTACGTGTGTAAAGATGAAGGTCTAACTGGCAGTCAGTACAAATGGAAAGAAGTGGACTTCATGTCGTTACCGCAAGAAGTTAAAGAGGTTGTGGCACAGGAACTTTCTAACAGGTCAGTTAATTTGAGTAACAAGGAAGACACAATTATTTGGTGCGGGGCTACGTCTGGGGAATACTCAGCCAAACTTGGATACCATATCCAAATAGCACACAGTGAAGAGAAGTCATAGATGGCTACTCTTTATTGGAAGAGGGAAGTGTTGCCGAAGGTTGGTTCTTTCCTTTGGGTGGCCCTTCACCAGCGGTGTCTTACAAGAGAAAGATTAAAAAGAATTGGGATTGTAGGCCCGTCACGATGCACATTATGTGAACAGGAAGAGGAAAGTGTGGATCATCTATTTCTCAATTATCCCATGGTTGCCTCATGTTGGGAGTGGCTATAGGGGGCCTTTCGACTCTAGGGACCGCGACAGGTGAAGCTTTGGGAGTTTGTGAATAGCTGGCCGATTGCAAATAAGAGCAGATATTGGCATGGAATCTGGTTATTGGCGCCATCATTGGTCGTATGGAATTTGTGGAAAGAGAGGAATAGATGCATCTTCAAAGAGGAATTTATGAGTAGTGATCTTCTTATAGCAAAGATTTAGGGTGCCATCATTGAGGCAACAAATAATAGAAATAATATTGGTGCTAAGGCTAGGTTCACAAGATGGGATGAGGAAATCCAGAAGGTGTGGCCTAATCTCAAAACGCCTAAGCCCTCGACCTAGGGTTGGGTAAGGTCAATAGGAAGGTAGTGCATTGGCTACAACCAGTGAGATTAAAATGGAAATTAAACTTCGATGGGGCTACTAAAGGTAACCCAGGGCGGGCTGGGGCTGGATGCATAATTAGAGACAAGTGTGGTCAGTGTGTGTGGGTAGCGTTAAAGTGTTTGGGCATTGGGTCCAACAACGTGGCCAAGATGGAGGCTTTGGTGTGAGGCTTGGAGTTATGATCCAGAAAGGTATAAATACTGTGGAAATAGAAGGTGACTCACAAATCTGTATTCAAGCAATTTCCTTAGGGAAGTCACCAAGTTGGAAAATGAACAATTGGATTGGTAAGATTAAAATATTGCTTGGTAAGTTGAATGACTTCTCCATCGGCCACGCGTATAGGGAGGTTGATAAAGCAGCTGACTTGTTGGCCAATTATGACGTATCCCAAGATGATCTCGTACTCATTGATTCATCCACAGAAAGGTGGTTGGGGCTATAGGCTATTTTAGAACTGGACATTTTGGGGCGGTGAGGTGATCGGCCTGGCACAATTTTGGGCCCGTGAAGGAGCATCGAGATTTGTAACTCACATGTTGGCAAATGTTTGTTGCAGGAGGCAAATTTGGACAGTGATTCAGCTAGGATTTGCAGACTAAATTGTGGACGGACACTGCAATATATGCTTTTCACATGTTGTATTAGCCAAGCTTGGAAGGGTTTAATGCACATTTAGCCAGTAAGCAAAGCTTGAGAGCTGGAAAGAAGGTAAGGATGATGCATTTTTTTGGGCTAAGCTGCATGTGTGTTGAAGAGTCTCTCTTGGAGCAATGTAGAAGGTTTTTCCTGATTCAAAGCTTAACGGTGTTGGAAGAGATTATGAATGTGGTTAGGAGAGTGCTCCAAGAGGAAAGGCATTGGTGTGATGGAAATATATATGAAGTTGTAATTAGGCCATTAGTTGACTTTCTTGGTTCTTGGGAGAGGATGGTGGAGCTCTCAGTGGGCTTTGTAGCGGTGGAAAATGCTCAAGCGGTAGTAAATGCTACATTGGCACTGGTGGAGGACCGTATGGTGAGCCATCTAAGACTCTTCTTTGATGCTATCGACATTGGAGCTGAGGAGGATGAGGGTGAGATATATGAAGAGGAAGCATATAGGCAGCGTCGGGAAGCGAGGAGGAACTTCCTGGAGAATGCATGGGAAGTCTACATAACTGGAGTCATAAACTCCAACATGGGAGCTTTTGCCAGAAACATGGAATCTGATTTATCTTAGCTCAGTGTGGGTAGCTTGGAGCAGGTAATGGGTATGGGTCGAAGTTTGGTTGTGATAAACAGATTTCTGATTATGTAATCGGGAGATGTTGTGTCTATATTTTGGAAAGTGTTTTTGAATGATCTTTGGCTTGCTTAGCCAACTAATCCTATGTAAACAAGCACTATCCCCTTTGATAGCACTTACCTATAAAAAAAATTGAGTCCATTCATCAATAAATTTGATTAAAACAAGTTTGGTGAAAGAAGTCATTCTTTCACCAAAGGTCTTCTAATGGATATTCTTTAGATTATCTTTAAACATGGCATATTATTGTTCTTTTCTTCTTAGATTGATATTTTAATTGGCTTATAAATATCTTTAATGGGAGTATTCAAGGTTCATCTTTCCACAAAGTTAATATTAATGGGTCTTTAATCTTTCTTAATTTAGGTATTGTAGTTGACACTCTTTAGTCCACCTTGAGTAGTAGTTATTCCTCAAGAAAGTCTACAAACTTAGTTGTAACCATTTCATTGTTTTTAAATAATTAATATTTCAGTTACCATTTTTGTTCACTTGATTCCTTTCATATTAATATTATTCTAGTTTATTAAATCTTTTATTTAAAAGACATTTGAACTTAGATATTATCTTTTGTCATTTTTCTCTCCATTAGTGACATTTTTGTTAACTTATTAAATATATATACATTTATAAAATTATAAAATTTGCATGTATATAATATACACATGCACATGTACACATACATACATACATATATATGTGTACATATATTTATATGCATACATATATACATGTATACGTTATGTATGTATATACATATATACATGGGCATATGACAAATTCACGGCCAACAATTCACCAATGGAAAATTCACCACCAACAATTCACTGCCATGACAATTGACCATGCGAAAAATTAATCGCATGAATCTTTGGCGGTTAATTTTCCATAGCAGTGAATTGTTGGTGGCGGTGAATTGTTGACAGTGAATTTTCCATTTGTGAATTTTCCTAGAGCCATATACATGAATTTATGTATGTATATATGCATGCATACATTCATGCGTACATACATATATGTGTATATGTATACATATATGTATGTATATACACACTTATATATGTAGACATATACAAACGTATATATTTATATACATACACATGTGTATATATATAAATATATATGTGTATACATGTACATGGTATATACACATATGTGTATATATGTACATGTATATACATGTGCATGATATATACTTTTAGTGTCCTCGAGGAATTTATGCTACAAATTTCTCTAAAGAGAAAATCCTCTTAATTTTTATAAATATTTGCCACAACACCATCAATTTAATAAATATCGATTATTATTTTCTAGAGTTGTTTGTATGCTTTATGGCTTTGTTTGCCTAGTAATATTACTAATGCATATATTATTTTATAACATAAACTTATTTTGAATTTGTATGGTTTACAAATTATATTACCTTCAATTATTATTAATGTGAGTATTGCTTTATAACTTTAAAAAAATTAATTATTTACTAAATCCTAGGGTAAAGAAACAAATCAACAAGGACAATCAAATAATCCTAGAATAATGAGTTGAGATAGTAGCAATAATAAACATGTTTTCTTAAATGATAAAAGAGGGATAAGGGCG
Organism: Sequoia sempervirens; assembly: GCA_007258455.2. NCBI lineage: Eukaryota > Viridiplantae > Streptophyta > Pinopsida > Cupressales > Cupressaceae > Sequoia > Sequoia sempervirens. The sequence continues at coordinate 57,156 of VDFB02267513.1, read as the reverse complement.
TAGCTTTGGTAATGGCAATAGAGAAGTTTGTTGAAGACTATACTCAATGATCTAAATCAATGCTTTATGGTCATATTTGAAAGTGCTAAATTATAAAAGGTTGCTTCCTTTTCTATTCCTATTTTAGGTCAAATCTATGCTATAAAAATGATCTTTATGCCATCAAAAATGTATTTGACCTATGTCTACAAAAGTAACCTCCACACCTTTTAATCTCTAAAAATTGCTTGTCATAGTGTCTTAACTTGTATCTAAAAAATAGGTAGTGTTAATGAACACCTTTAGGAGTGTGTTATGTGAAGATATTTTCATTATTTAAACCCCTATATGGGTGATCTCACAATAGTGTGTTCCACTTGTGAGACATCTCGATTTTCCCCTGAAATCACATTTAAAAAAAAGAATGACTTAATCCTAGAGGGGTTCCATCTAAGGGGGTTTGATTGAAGGGAATTAGATCAACCACCCTTTCATAGATCCCTTAAGCTTAAATCAAACCCCCAATGAAGTCTCATTTACACTTATTATAATATTGACAAAAAAATAGTTTTGCTCCACCTTTTGGAGATCAAATGAAGTCATTTGAAAATGTCAATTTATAAGTATGTATCTCTTACAGTTAGCTTTCTAAAAATAATAATATATATTATATTTTTTATTTTTTATTTTATAATGAACGTAGGTCTATTGTGAAAAATAATTATCCATATTCAAGACATTAAGAAAAATACCGATCTTAGAGAAAGTTTTAAAATACATTGCACTCCACATGAATTAATAATAGCATATTTCCACAATCAGTGAAGAATATTATTGAATTTATTTTGGTTTTGATTGTGTGAGTAGTTTGTGCATCAACATTTCAGATCACCTTGTGATCCATCATCAGGATGTAGTAGAGATCTTAAGGAGAAAATGATGGATCGTGGAGTGTGATCTAAAACATTGATGAAAAACTACTTGCCCAATCAAAGATAGAATCAATTCAGCAATATACTCCACATGGATGTTTTTGTTTCAATGAAAAATAATAATTTGATTTTAATATATATATATATAAGAGAAATGTGTTACAATATAATATGTCTAAAAAATTATTACTACTAATTTAAAAATTAGTAATAAATAAAACATTTAATTAAAAAAATAAAAAATATATTTGATGATTTAATTCCAATAAATCATGGAAATTTTTGCTTGTATTGAAATATATGTGATATGAGAAAATGTCACTCAATAAAAATAATAAAAAATAAATTAAAAATGATAGAAATAATTCTATTAAAATTTAAAAAATAATCCCTCGTTCATGGGGTCAAACGGGTTAATCTGTTCTCAAAGAGAAGAGGGATCTGATTTGGAACCCTCTAGATGAAGGGTGAATGAAAGTAAATTTTGACAAGGCGGCAAGGGGGAACCCAAGTGTGTCAAGGGTAGGATGCGTAATGAGAGATCGAGAAGGTAATATCAAGGTAATATCATGGTGGTGGAGGCAAAGAAACTAAAGGAGGGGACAAATAACAAGGATGAGTTTCAAGTGGCCTGACTACCTAGCTTTGAAAACATTTCAAAATCATAAGCTCAAAAAAAATCATTTAGAAAGAGACTCGCTTATAACTATAAAATTTATATGGAGAAAGAATGTCGTCAATTGGAAGCTTAATAAATTCATTTATTTTCTCCCAGAAAATAACTCATAACATCAAATTGATTGAAAAGATATTACTTATTGTAGAAGCTAGAAAAGCTTTGCAGGGAGAAAATTCATTAAAATAATATGTTGCCTCCTGAGGAATTCAAAGATTTCAAAAATTTGCACATGTACAGAGAGGGAAATAGTCTAGCGGATTGCCTAACAATCTGGGAAATTAAAAGGAATGTGGAAATCGGGGAACTAAAGTTGGAGGATATTTGCCACAAGCTAGAGTGTGCAAAGGACATGAAAAGCTGAAAGATCTTAAATGTGGTAGGGGACAAAGCAAGCCAGTTTGCATACAATTGAGATGATTTCTAATTAAGCATTGGTGCAACAGAGGCGGTTTACACGAGTGTGAATTAATGCTCAACCTCTATTAACTATGGGATAGCGAATTGTCTACCCAACATACAAAAGGGCGATTTGACTGCATTTATTAATTAATTAAAAATAAAGAATGCATTACATTCTTTATTTTTAAAGGGCGATTTGACTGCATTTATTAATTAATTAAAAATAAAGAATGCAAATTAAAAATAAAGAATGCATTGCATTCTTTATTTTTAATTAATTAATAAATGCAGTCAAATCGCCCTTTTGGATGTTGGATAGACATTGCCAAGGGATAGGGAGGAGATGGGCATTCGTCAAGATCAAGGAAGCATTTAGTTTGAAAGCCCAAGTGTGTCAGGTGGCCTTTATGGGAAGGATTGCAGATGGGCGACTAAAAAATATCTTTAAGTGCCAGTTTTTGATGGTTCTACAAGTAGTGAAGATGATTTTGGGTAAGGAATATGTCAAACTGGTGCACAAGTACAAAAAAATGTAGATGTGGCCTATGTATTCATGGCATGGCTATTGGAGTTGGAAGGGAAGGAGATGGTGTGGGGTATAATAGAATGCTTCGTAAGGGCGAAGTGGAGAGTGGGAATGACTCATATTTTAGGCATGGTGGTGGTGGGTAGGGGTATCAGACCATAGGGAGGTTGCTAACCATGTTGGTGTTATAATTTTAATTCATTGTTGGAAACATTCCTCATTTGGGGTTCAAACATGAACACAAATCTTAGGCAGGGACAAGCAACTGCAGGCATATGGTTCCTACTGGATTGGATGGAGGTGCCTCAGGGAAAGATGGTTATAGACATGGTGTTTTATAGCATTATGGAAAACGACAAGGACGAGGAAGCATGAACCAATTATGATGGGGCTTTTTGATTTTTTTATTTTTTAATATGTATATCATAAGATAATATAATATGGACTCGGGCAGGGGTTAATTTTATTGGGGAAGGGGTAGAATGAATATGTTGTAGAGTCTTTGTAAAATTGGATAGGATGATGTATCTCCTTAATGTACTTTGGGTATGGTTCCCTTAAGTCAATTTCATATACAATAAAAAAATATAATGTGTATCTAGATAGAAAATGTCACAACTCATTATTTTACATCATCCTTATCTTCTTGACCTTTTTTTCACTATAATTGACAGAAATTAAAAAAATACTAAAAAATATTGATTTTGGTTGTCCCACTTAATCCAAAAAGTGGGACAAACTATTGTGGACTCACTTGGATACAATTTAATGATTTAAACAATGATCAAAGACATAAAAACTAGTCATATAGTATGTCTAACCTATCACTATGATACTGATGTTAATTGATATGTTAATTTATGATGCAATGATGTTCTATGATGCTCGCTAGATGATGATCCAAGAAATGGAATAAGAACTAATGGGTGGATAAGATGGAATTAGAGTTTATAAAATAAAATTAGAGTCTGTCCTCTTATAAATCACCCTAGCATGTCAATTACACATTTCACAATCAAGTTGGAAAGTAATGTCTCATGGGAAGGGAGACAACTTCAACCCATTTTGAATTGTAAATTTAAAGATTTGATAGTCAAATCTATGACGTGGAACCAAACTGGTTTGTTTTCATGGTTCAAATTTGACCTAAGTAAAGGAATGAATAAAATACAAATCAACTCCAAACTCTTAGTATGTGTGAGGTTAATCTCTAGTTATGTTGCTAACATTTACAAATAATTTGCCACTTGTATAATAGTCATTATATTAGAGATAAATGAAATGAGGTGATTCTAGATGGGAAAAGTCCAAAATTTTGAAAGACTGAAAAAACTCAACACTTAGCCAATTTTAGACTTTTTAAAATGGGCCTTTTGACTATAGCTTGGTAAAGGTTATATGCAACTAACAAAGGGACTTGCATGATAAACCATTGATATTTCTCATATTAGTTATAATTGATGGGTATCACAAGGGGATAACACAAAGCACTATAAATATATTAAATTTATAGGTGCCAACATTGGCTCTAGTTGGGGACATGTGTCTCTTACAGGCACAACTGGAATCCAAATCTTTGGGAGCAAACCAAGAAGAAAGGAACAATAAAGACTGGGACTGACACACACAAAATCATGACAAACCAAGGTTGTGACTACACAAAAGAACACAAAAAAAACCCTATCATAGAAAGGTTTAGAGAACCTCACATTCAAGAGAAATAGTGCTTGAGATGTTGACCATGAACTGGCAGTTCCATGGAATTTCTATCAAGGTCCTAAGGTAGAGTGTTCCTTGACCACATTCTTCAACAATTTGATAGGGCCCAATCCATAAGGCATCAAATTTTCCATGCTTTCTTTTGTCTTCTAGCTTGGAATTTCACATAAGTACAAGATCTCCAATCTGAAGCTCCCTTTTGACAACCCTCTTAACAAAGAGATATTTTACCCTTTATTGTCTCAACAAGTTTCTTTCACAGAAATTCCTTATTTTTTCTTCTCATTTGGTTAACTCATGTATTCTTTGGGAGATAACACTTTCTTCTTCTCCTTCAATCTTTTATATAAACTTATAGACTAGTAATTCAAGGCTAATTGGCAATTTGGTTGCAACACCATATACTAGTTCAAATGGATTCTTACCAGTAGCCTTATTTTAGGTTACTCCATATGGCCATATAATAAAATTTAACTTATCATCCCACCTTTTCTTGTTGGCATCCAAAGTTTTTTTGATGATATTTATGATGCATTTGTTGCTTGATTGAGCCTATCCATTTCCCTATGGATGATAAAGTGATGAATGTATTAAAGATATTCCATACTATGAACACATGTCCACAAAATCTTTGGATCTAAAACACATTTGATTATCGAAAACAATTCTTGATGGCACCCCAAACCTAGTGATTGTGTTATTTAGCAAAACTCCAATCACTATCTTTGAGGTAGTATTTATTGTAGGAATTGCTTCCACCCATTTTGTAAAGTAGTCAGTGGCCACTAAGATCCATTTGTATTTGTTGCTAGACTTTTTTGCAATCTCCCCTATGAAGTCAATACCCCACTATTGTAATGGAGCCTCCAAATGGTCATAAGGGGAGGTCCACTTGCAAATGTTAACCTGCCAAAAAATCTTTTGCAAGCATCACATCCTCTAACAAACTTGGCTAAATCCCAAAATAATGTTGGCCACCAATAACCCATCCTCATAACCTTATGAGCAATGGTGTTTGACATATATGTCCATCACATAATCCATGGCGACATTCCTCGACAAATTTTGATGATTACTCCACACTTAAACATCTCAAGAGTGTCACCATCGAGTTTTCTCTTCATCAGTTGTGCTTGGACCAACACATTCCTTTGATCATCAAGCTTAAAAGTTATTTTTTTCTTATCACTCAATTCATGAGGACAATTCATGTTTTCTAAATAATAAACAATGTCCTTATACCAAGCACAATTCTTCAATTGACATGAAATGAAATAGGGGTCAGAGTTAATTTGGTGGACCTCAAGAGCATCCAAATTTACTTCAACCATCAATTATGCTGGCCCTTGACCTCTAACCAATTTGGTTGTATATATCTCTATGTCATACTCTTGGATATTTTTGATCCATCTGCACCTTTGTCTTGATGCTTCTTACTAAACAAAAATATCTCTAACAGTTGTATGTGGCACAAAAGCAATAATCTTAGCCCCTATAAGGTAAGGTTTGAGATTTTTCACAACTTTGACAAGAGCATAAGCATGCTTCTCAATAATAAAATAAATTAGTTCAACATCTCTCAGTTATTTTTTGAAGAAAGCTATTGAATGCTCATAACCATCCTTATTTTTCTATAGTATAACTATTGCAATAGTATAAAAGGATGCAAAAGAAAATAACTAGAAAGGTTTAGAATAGTTTGGACTTTCCAAAAATAGTGCCTTCTTAAGTGCATATTTTATCTCTAAAAAGGAATCAGTTGATTCGTTATCCCAACTGGAAGATTGCCCCTTCTTTAACACTTTAGAAATGAATTTTATTTTCATAGCAAAGTTGGGAACAAATCTTCGAACAAAGTTTATTTGACCAATGAAAGATTGGACTACTTTGACTATTTTGGGTTGTGGGATAAAGTCAATGGATTTAATATGTTCTAGATCAATCCTTACCCTTCCTTAGACAGAATTTTTCTAAGAAGCTTACCTTCTTCCACACTAAATATGCACTCCTTAGGATTCAAAGATATCCCATATTCCAAGCATCTTTGGAATACTAATTCCAAGTTTTTGTAATAATCATTTCAATCCTTGGAGTAAGCACTCTAGTCATCTTGGTATACAACCATTATTTCATATATAAGTCCTGTAAAAGCTACATCCATAGCTCTCTAAAATGTGGTCCCTAAATTCTTAAGTCCAAATGGCATCCAAACTATACAAAATTTCCCCATGGTGTAGTGAAAGTTGTGCTATATAATTTCATCGACCGTGACCTAATTGTAACCTAAGAAATCATCCATCATAGACATTAGCTCTGGCCTCGTCACTTGTTGCAACAAATGATCCATATTGGGAAATGGGTAATTGTCTTGAGGGACTTGATATTCAAATTTCTAAAATCCACACATAGTCTAATGTCCCCATTCTTTTTTCTAACTAGAATAGGATAGGATAAGAAACCCATTTTGAATGTCTGATTGGTTTAATAATACCACCTTCTTTTAGTTTCATCAATTCCTTCTATATTTGAGGGGCAAGAGTAGGGTTAATAGGATATTACTTTTGTCTGAATGGTTTTGCATAAAGCTCTAGTAGAATGGTATGCTAGAACAAGTCTTCTCTATAAGCCTTCAATTCATCATAAGACCAACTAAAGCATTTTTATATCTTCTTAACAATGCAATCGACATTTGCTTCTCTATTGGTCTTAACTTTTTGCCAATGTGGACCATCTTAGGAGATGATTCAGCTCCTATATTTATACCTTTTATGTCTTCTTCTTTGACATACTTATTTCTTGTCCTATAACAATTAGCATTTTCAAACATTCTCTCCAAAGAAACAAGACCTTTGGGAATGTATTAGTCTTTAGCTGAATGATTTCATTCCCAAAAAATATCTCTTTACCTTCATTATCCTTTTCCACCAGAGGTCCCCAATCAATTTGTTGGTTTTCAAAATGATTAATGCAATTAAAAAAATCATAAATTTTTGGTCATCATTGAAAACCTACTAGTTGTAGATGTTATCTGGAATACTAAGCCTAGTAAGAACCTCAACTTTGTAGTTGTAGTGACGGGGAATGAAAGAAGCATCTAATTTTGAAGCCAATACAACAAGTGCATCAGCCACCACATTGTTTTCTCTTTCAACCCAGGTGATGTTAAAATTATAAAAAGCTTCAATAGTATCCCAAACAACATTCCTATACATTCTCAATCTTTTTTTTTGTAGCATATGTTCCTCTAACTTGAGACACCACAAATTTTGAATCGCCATGCACCTTAATACATTTGATTCCATATTTTGAAGCTATATTTAAACCATGTAACAAAGCTTCATACTCTGCTACATTATTGGTGCACTTGAATTTCAATCTAAAATTAAACTTATAATCTTTGCCCCCAATGGACACCAATATAATTCATGAACCATTACCTTCTCTTGAACATGCAGCATCAAAATGGATACTCCAAAGTCTAACATCCTCTGGATGAAGATGTGAGGGCACCAAATCAGAATCAATTTGTTTATCAAACTCATTATCATAGTAGCCCACCACATTATTAGGCTTTAAATCAAGGTAACAAATCTCATTCTTGAGTTCATTAGGATTCTCTGCAATCAAATTTTTTCCCTTGTGTAATTGGACATCTTTTCCACACATTGGGATGGTAGCATAAGATAAATCCATTTAAAGACTACCACTCATTGAAGCTACCTATTTCATTGATAATAACATACCCCATTTAGCTACACAATCAACTATGATAATATCCATTGAAAAAGATTTCCTAGGGTATGCAATAAGTTACACAGTGACATTATTTACTACCCCAACTACATTTACCTCACAGGAATCCATAGCATAACATTTACCATAGGATTTAGAAACTTGCAGTCCTAAATGCTTCGTTACTTCTAATGGCATCAAATTACTAGATGAAACATATAGTTATGAACTAGCCAACCATTTATCAACAAAGATGTATAAAATGGATCAATGATTTGATTTTTACTTGTGGAAACAACACCTAGATAAATTTCAGGGGTCTCTTGAATGTTGACTTTGTTTGCTCCATCATTAGGAATAGTTGTAACTTTGTTTGGCTAATAAAAAATAGTAGGGGTGTCAAAGTATGACAATGTCATCTCCCAGTGTTCAAGGATTCTTGACAATTCTCTTATTGACACTTTAAATTTTAATTGACTAAAGGCTTGAGCCATGCCAATCGATTGGTATGCAGGTAAAGGAGTAGAAGATGGGATTGCTACAACATTATTATTAGGTATGAAAGGCATTACCTAATCACGAACAATAAGTTTCTTTGCATTTACCACTTTTTCAATCTCTTCTACCACCTTTTGTTTGTCATCTTCTCCCAAATGGTTGGTTAGCATGTCTACCTCCTTTATCCTTGGGCCATATACTTTTTGTTGGGATGCATTTGGTAGATGCATCTTCTTTCTTGGTGGAGACTTTCCAATAGACCTACTTGTTGCCTTGTCTACATCACATTATTTTTGCTTTCTTTTGTTTAGATGTGCTGACGAAATATTGGGAATGCCCACATCATCCAACTTATCCTTCGCACCTACCTATCTATTTTCGAGTTTGTAATCACTATGTACTTAAATTATAGCCACCTCTGTGAGAGTTTTTATATCCTCTTTAGAGGGCTCTACTTTGTTATACCTCTATCTCATTTGTTCCTCAAGTTGCTCAAAATCTCCATTTAGAATTTCAAAAGGAATTTGACAACTATTGTAATCATTTTGAAAAAATTCCTCACCTATATAAGCATCAAACTGATCTATATTGGCATCATTGTAACATTTGGGTGTACCCTTATGCTCTTGAAATTATTTCTCTTCATCAAGTGTATCTACAACAACACACTTGGATTCATCATGAGGAAAATAACATATATCACACCAAAATGAATCATGCTAAAGATTCACATGATCCTTCCTCAAGGGATCAGGGGTGTGCCCCTCAGTGTATTTTTATTTGATTTTTGTGGTTATGATTGTTTATCATTACCTCCAGGTCTTTTAGATCAATCATGGTTGTAGGGCCTATTATTTAACCTCGAATCCTCATTAAAATATGCAGACAAAACACTAGAGAACATACCTTTTCCATTATTTGTCACCTTGTATAAAAGATCCTTCATAGCTCCCATCAATTTGTTTATTTTTCTTTAGCAATGAGTGGGTTGCTAGAAGTTGTTGTACTTGGTTTCAGGAGTTTTATATCAGCTCTCTTGCCGCCTTTCTCAAATTCCTTCAAATTTCTCTCTATACTAACAGCCATTGCATATGCTTCCCTCAAGGTCTGAGGGTTCTTATCTCTTAAGAGATAGCCTAACTTTGAATCAAAGGCTCCATAATATAGAACAAGGCACATAGGCTTATTTGGCCTTACATGGGGGGGAACTTTCCTCGTCATCATAATGAATTCATTATTGAAATCAGCAACACGTTCATTCACTCCTTTTTTTATGGTAGTTAGCTCGTGGATGGAAAAATTTGGATCCATTCTTTCACCATATTGCAATCTAAAAACCATCATAAACTCATCCCATGAGTCTATGATATTGTCTGGAAGAATCTTGTACCATTGTTTTGCACTTTCCTCTAATGATTACATAAAAAGCTTCATCATGACATCCTCATCTTCAATCTCATATTCATTAGTGACATCTATGAAATGCCTTAAGTGATCCTCACTAGTGAAAACATTGTTGCCTTGAAATTTTGATACCTTGCCTTTGATCTTAGCTTAAATTAGATTAGGGTAATTATAAATACTGTAGAAATCCAACTATTTATATATTTCTAATCCTAGCAGTAGTCTCATTGTAGCAAATATTTGAACTTGTCTTCTGGGGTTGACCCTAACATTTTGCATCATATTTTGTTATGGGGGATTAGGACAATTTTGTTGAGCAATGGGTACTTGTTGAATTGGAACAGTTGATGCCACACTTTGAGGTTGAGCAATATTCATCAACAGGGTTTACTGAGCTAAATGTGCTTGTCGTTGTGTAATTTCTACCTCTATTTCATGCTACCTTTCTCTAAGACGATCAATAAGATTAATGTGTTGATCTTATTCCCTTTCTTTGTAGTCAATTTCTAATTGAATGTTTGGTTCAACATTTTGGAACATGATTTCAACATCTTGTTCAAAATACTAAGGGGTATCATGTCCACCCTCTCTATGGTTTATCAAAGGCTCAAACCTAGTGATTGTCTGAGGTGTGATTCAGGTATTCCCACTTTTATATTTTTTTCTTTAGGTTTTTTAATTTCCATATCTATTATAATCATGTCTAAAATTTCTTCTAGTAGTTCTAACCCTATTATCAATTGAATCATTTGATGTATATTGATCAAAATATTTAGAATCATTCCTTCTACATGAAGTACTCAATTTTTTAGTATTTCTTGAATTATATAAAGGAGAATTGGATTTTTAGCTTTTCAGTGTTCTTGTCGCCTTCTTGTACTAGTAGAACTAGCTTTAGGAATTTCTTAACCTCTTGAATATTGATCTTTATCCATTCTTTATCTTTTGTCACAAAATTCTAGATTTTTCTTAACAGATTCACCACTTCTTGAAGGAGAAAATACAAATGAAACTAACAGACCTCTGAAAATATTCCTTTACCTCCTAAAAAATAGTGCCAATTTATTGGCATAAGTTGACAGGATGCCAAAATTACGCAAATAAAATGCACAACTGAAGATTTGGCAACGATGCCAATTTGTTGGTGTAAGTTGATGGGATGCCAAACTTACCCAAACAAAATGCACAAATGAAGACTTGTCCCCAAAAATGACACCAATTTGTTGGTGACCTGGGTTGTAGGCCCCAAATCCCTATTGTTTGATAATCTTCTAGGTGCCAAGGGTTTCAAACCTAGGAAAATTACCACAAACCTATCTTTAGGTTGGGCAACTTAGAACCAATGATTGAGGTGAGTAAGACCTCCTTCAATTCTGGCTTTGTGAGACCAAGGGGGGTTTCCCTAAGATGTTGACATGATGATTGAAGCACTAAACAATACCTTACAACAAACTATACCCACTACATAATGTATCCTAATACTAGTGTCACAATATACCTATGAGCTAGCTTGGACAAGTAAGGTTGAGAATCTTACTAACAAATAATCTACCATGTAAGTGTCCAAGAATGAGTTTGTGATACACCCTTGTATTATTGTATTCATTCGGAAATGGCAGAAAAGCACTCAAAAAGTAAAACTAAAGGTTTTTAAGTTGACGTGTTTGAAGTGTGTTGATGATGATAAGTGAGAAATCCAATCATAGACCGGTGCCTTTATCCATTGGGCAGTGGAGTCTCTAGATTTAATCAAAGATGCAATAACTAAAAACAAATCAATTCTTAATCAAGTCACTACAATAGACTACGTCTTTCTAAATACATAGGAAAGCTAGGATCTACACATTCACTCATAAAGAGAATAGATACTTGAAAAATATTAAGAGAGGATACGTAGTAATCCTTAAGAATACCCAGACATTTCCTTTATTATATTGAAGGATACTATGCAAAATATTTGTACAAAATTTACAAACTTATGATTGAAAAACTAATCAATTTTATGTATTTGAAAATGCATACCATACATAAGGAGATACTTTGATAAGGTTGATTGTGCCTTTAATCACTCAATCTTCAAGTTTACAAATGCTATTACAAATTTAGGATCAAACCCAAATCATTATAATACAAAAATATTTAAACCTAGAACTAGATATTGAAACCTAGGGTTTCTTATGAATATCTTTCTTTTGCTAGCTCTAAAACTACTTCTCTCTTTTGTTAAAAAAATGTTATCCTCTTCCTCTCTCTCCTCTTTTGACTAAAACTTATATATCTTTTTGCATCATTAAGAAACCCTAAGAGAAAGAACCATGAGTGTGAGAGATTGTACCTAGGCTCCCATGTCTGCTTGTGTCATTTTTACATGGTCGCACATGTTGAAGCCATGCCATGACATTGATGAGCACATGAATGAGGAAGAAAACCCCCATTGAATCCACAACAAATATTTTCCAAAGATTTATTTATAACAAAAAGGATGTCCTCGAGCCACAAAAAACATGGGCACCATTTTTCCTTACTTGCATCGTTTGAAAAATGCATTAAACATCACTCTTGTAGCCCTAAAGATCAAATCTAGTAGTTGAGAGGGTAGTTGTAACACTAATGGCATTTACAACTAAAAAATAATCAATTAGGAGCATTATCAAAGTTTTGGGCTTGATTTAATACTTAGTTTAATCATTAAAATGTTCACACACCCATGAAACCATCTTCGTCAAACATTGGTAATTGGCTTGCAAAGTATTGATTGTTAAGAGGTTATTTAGAATAAAACACCACAATCCCCAAGATCTGAAGAGAAACCCCATCAGTCGTCAAGCCTTAAGTCTATCACTTTCTAGAATAACATGAAGATGAAGGGAAAAAATGAAAGATTAAAAGAGTGTAAAAGGGAAGAAAGTGTTAGGAGTCGGGAATGAGGAGGACTTACATCTAACCATTGAATGCGAAAAAGGGTAAGATGAAAGTCAGACCTCTGAAATGTCAAAGAATTACAACGTTAGGTCCGAGGATCAAGAGTTTGGTTGAAGGCATTCATCTTAACACTTAGATAAGATAGAAGATTAATGAGAGATCTGATCTTTGAAAGATAAAGAAAAGCATTAGATATCAGGTGTTGAGAATAAGGATTACACCTTATGATGAAATGAAGGTAAGAGGTAAGGAGCAAGGTCGATCCTCGAAGTCTGAAACATCAAATCTTAGTCATATTCAAAGTATTTATCGAAACTTCGACGATTGGGGGGAAGAGCTAAGGTTTAGGAAAGGAAGGTGACAGAGGAAAAGGGTTAAGGCCAATTTGTAAAACTCAATTTTTTTAGGAAAGCGATGTAAATAAGGGGAAATTAGGAAGAAGATCAAGAGTGATATAGAAGGTATGTAGGTATGTAAACACCTAAAATTTTGAAAGACCAAAAATCTCAACACTTAGCTAATTTTGGAATTTCATAAATGGGCCTTTTGATTGCAGCTTGGCAAAGGTTAGATGCAACTACCAGAGGGACTTGCATGATACACCATTGAGATTTCTTATATTGGTTATAATTGATGGGTATCACAAGGAGATAACACAAAACACTATAAATTCATTAATTTATAGGTGTCAACAATAATAAATTTATTTTTCATGCTACCACACATTTATATTAGTCATGATTTAATGACCTTTCAATTAGTCATTTTCTATGGAAATTTTAGGTACCTTTCTAAATTATTCCTTTATCCCTACTCATAAAAAGTAATTTTTACTTTCCCAATAGTTTATTGTTGAATAAGGTCCATTAAAAATGGTGTTTGATTCACAAAACATCTCATTATACAATAAATCTATTTCTAATACTAATCCCTTATCCAAGGGATTGAGATTAAGTGGTTGAATTGTTGGGTTCTCATTGTGGAGACCTAAGTCCATATCCTAGTGTGACATCTAAGGTGGAATTCTAAGTGATGACACTTGATCTTCTATTGTTTGGCTCCTAGCAATAATTTCTAAGCTATGATCTAAATATTAACTCTCTTAAGGAGTTAAGTATTTTATTACTCAAAATAGATAGAAAAAATTATCGCTCTTGAAGCTCTTGATGTCTTGTCACCCTTCTAAAACCATTTTTCATGCCTCCTCACCTACACTCAAATTTACAGTTGCTCCCTCATTGTCTATAATTAGATCTGCTTCATCATTAAATTTGTGGGGTTCTCTAAGAAAAGGTGTTCAAATCTAAGAAAATTGGTGGCCAATATTTCCCTCTCCTATGTCAAAATTTCTCCTGTTTTAGAATTTAAGGAATAATTAATTGAAGGGGAAGAGTATTTTGTTGGACATGGAATGATTAGTCATTTTAATCATCTTTGGCTTTGTATTTTTTATTTATACAAATGAAGTACTAAAAATTCGCAACCCACAATGGAGAATAATCTATAAATTTATTTATGCACATAAGGGTTCTTCAAAAATATTTATAGGGACACTCAAGAATTTGTATGGTCTTGACTATTAAAGAAGTTTTGAGGATGGCGTTGCGTAGGGTGAATGGGGTTTGTCATGTCCTGTAGGTCTTGCGATAGGGCTCGCATACCCCTTGTAGACACTAAAAAATGTCCTGAATGATATCATGCACTTGAATTAGATATACTAACACCATTTCGTCCTGAAACCCATCATCTTTTCACTTAATTGATTAAATTAGCCTAGCTATTTAATTAATTATGTCATTTTCATCTATTAACCTTCAATTAATCTAATTAGGTTAATTCATCCCCTTTCATGCTAACATTTCGTCCTATTAAATTGAATAAATCAGATTATTTAATTTAATCCCTAAAGTCCTCTTATTTAATTAAATCTCATATCACACCCCCATTTTCATTAAATCATTTTATTTAATGAATATCATATAATTCCCCTAATTTGCATAATTGAAACCTTATTTAATTACCAAATTACTAATTAAATCTAATCCTCCCACTTGCAAGGGAATATTCCTCCTTTGTACATTCCTCCAAAAAGGGAATATTCCTTCTCCTTTGCACAATTAAATTTGGTTTTAATTAACTAAATATCTAATTTCCCTCACACATGAGAATATTCTTTTTCTTCACTCATTTGAAAAAGGGAATATTCCTTTTTGAAACAAACTTTCAACAAGAATTCTTGTGCAAGTTTTGAAAGTGTGTTTGTTTGGATGAATATAAGCCCTTGATTAAATATCATCTTGCATCCTCAACCCTTGATGGGAATCCATGATCCATGACTCCATCTTCCTTCCATTCTAATGATTGATCCTTTTGATCTTGACCATCAGTTTTATTTTTCCTATTCTATAAATAGAGCTTGCATCTATTGAATATGGATTCATCTTTTAAGAGAAAACTTGTGCTTTTAAAATCATTTTCATCTTGCACTCATGTTTCATGTTTCAAAAGGCATTTTAGATTAATTTCTTACATCATATTAGCTTAGCTTCCATGGTAAAATAGGTTCATCTATTTAACATGTTTTGAAATTGGGGTTTTAATCTTTTGAGCTTAAACTCCATTTAGACTAGCTTTGCATACACTCATATTGATCATAATAGCATTTATCATGTTAAAATAAATTTCATCACATTTTAACACGCACCTTGCAATCGATTTCGTCGATTCTCTTCAATAGAATTGATTAAAACAAGCTCATTATCCAAGGGATTGGGAAAGGTTCGCCATTCCACATCAATGTGACACCACTCCCCCAATAGGATAAGTTTTAATGGATTAGAATAGAGGCTTATGAAGCTTTCGTATTTTGATATGTTTAGTTTTAATGTCTTCTTAGCTTAGTTTGCATTGAATGATTTTATTGAAGTTGACACATAGTGGCTTGATTATGCTTTGAATCCTCATTGATCACATTTTGGCACTAGAGGGATGGTATTAACTAATTAATTTGACAAATTTCCCTTCAAATCCCCATTTTCCTTGTGTTTGCAGGTTTAGCGACGCTATTGAAGATTCACTGACGCATTTGATGATGCATCACTATACAACGACGCACTTGATTTTTTATTTTAGCAACACATAATTAATTTAGTGACGCTTAATTGATTTTTTCACCACACATTTAAATAGCGACGCTATTTTAATTTTTTAATGTAGTATGAATTTTAGTATAGCAAGGCATTGATATTGATATCTGTCCTAAGGATTTATTCTTAGAGACTTCTAAATATTTTGGTTTACAACTCAATCCATACTTTTCAAAGTTAACCTAGGTAACTATGACTTTAACTTCATGACTTTCACATAATGGACTTTGTGAAATTAATGATGGTTTTGACATAGATATTTAGTTTGAAACTCAAGCAAGACAAGTGTTTGTGGAAAAAAGAAACTCATTTAAGCAAGATAAATTAACAAATTGAATCCCACATGACCATTTGGCGTTCGATCGCTCTATTTGAACAACCTAACCTTACACCCGCTATCATTCAACCAAACTTTGAACTCATTGAAGGAGAACAAGTAAATATAGTTAGTAGTTTGAGAAGCTTCACTTTTGGAATAAAGGAAACACCCATCCAATGGAGAAGCACAACATACATCTTAGATGAACAAGCCGATATTGTGACTGGAAGGCCCATATTATCACCTCCCTTGTGGCAATAAATATCCTCTTTTTCATGATCTTGTGCTTCTCTAAATCATCTCACACAAAATTAAAATACCCAAGAGAAAGTACACATTCCATCACTTCAAACTTAGGCATCATAGTCAAAATTTCATCAAGAAACATCTTGTGAATCTCTACTGCAACAGGAAAATTTTAGTAAAGAATTTTTATAGACGTGTTTCGATGAATGATCGAGAAATGTATGTCCAATATGAACCCCTCATTTAAGCCAACACTGGTCTTTTGGATTGAATTACTTTAGAGGTCTAGCATGTTTCTCGCCACCTTGGTATTGGAAAACAAATGTTCACTCTAGGTCAACATTGGGTCAAACATTTCATCCACCCATTATCAAATTTCATCCTTCACTTCACCAAACTTTGCAAATTTTTTGAACAAACCAACACTCTTTAACTTAGACATCAATCAAACCCAAACCCTAACTTAGCTACATTGTATGTGAAATTAATCCTTTTCCATGCACTTAGTTAAGTTAGTTATCATATGTGGACTAGTTTATCTTGAAGGTCACAAGTCTACCTTAAAGATTCACAAGTTCATTAACATCCTTTATCTAAACATCAAACAAACAAACTTAAGTCAAAAGTGTTGTCCGAAAAAGTTTGCAAAGATCACTCCCCATATCATTCATCTTTTCATCTCCCATTACCATCATTGCTTCGAAGAGACTTAGAGCATCCCTTTTACCTCGATTTGAGTCAACTAGGGAGTTTAAACATTACAAATCTCAACACAACTCTCCCATAGGTGACCCAAAATTTATGGTAAAAACAAGATCACAACATAAGAGAATCATGGAGAAAAACAAAGTCACATCCACCTCGAGTGATCCCAATCCTCAAGATTTTGATCCAAGAAGTCAAGTTACCCCATCGCAACAACCCTCATCTCCATCAGAACTATATGAGATAAAAGACATCACGAACAACCCATTTGGACTTACCAAGGAAGAAATCATGGAGTACAAACAAGAACATCCATATTTAGATAACATAGCTCCAATTTCCTCATCTTTTGTTGCTCAATCATTGGCACAAGGCTTGACTTTATACACAATTCAAACAACTCCATTGCTAGGGCTAAATCAAACCACCATTCCTAGTATTGTAGATAGTCTTGCTAAGGACTTTGGCCATAATTTTCCATTGGAAAGCAACACACTTGTGGGTACCCTAAACACCAATCCATCTCAATACACCACTTGGACACCAACATTTGGCACTCCCCCCATTCCCGAGAATCTCCAACATCAACATAAACCACTTACACTTCATGAATCCATGACAACCTCAACATATCAAGGATACCCCTCTTCATCCATCACCACAAGTACCACAAGTGTGCCCAAAATCACACAAGGAAATATGGACCAAGTGTCTCAAATAGACCCAAAAGTGCAAGTTAATACCCTTGCACAAAATTAGCCCTTAATGCAAATAGGGACATCTTTATCCAACCCCCCAATTGGTTCATCTACACCATTGGTTTCATGAAACAAATTAGTTCCATCCATCACCAACCCATCTCAAAACAACCCCTTATTCATGAATCCCATCAACCAAGGTAATAGCTTGATCACCTCCCAAACACAAGGAAATCCCCAAAACATCGATCAAGAGAATCCTTTCAATCAATGGACTTAAGGTCCTAATGTACCATTACCATCACAATATCTAATAGCATCATCATCATCTTTCCCCATGGTCCCTCTCATCATGCAAAATAAAATGGGACCTCAAACTTACATTCCTCCATCCCAATCCACCATATTACAAGGAATGTTAAACCAAGGGAACCCTCAACCACTCATCAACAACCCACTACCCATGCAAAACATCAACACCCAAAATCCATCGTAGATATCCCAACAACCAATTGATCCTACATTGCAAGAACATGCATTAGCTTTACAAGAAGAACAACAGACTCATTAGCAATTCATCCAATAGCATCAACAACAACAAGTAGTCCTAGTAACATAACAATAGTAGCATTAACAACAAGCAGCCTTGGCAGCACAACAACATCAACAAAAACAAGTAACCCTAGCAACACAATAACATCAACAATAATAGAAAGCAACCCTAGCAACAAAACAACAACAAGTAGACTTAGCAACACAACAAGAGTAGCAACAACAAAAAGCATCCCTAGTATCAAAACAAAAACATCAAACAACCTTAACAACACAACAAGCCCTTTGTGGCTCAACAACAACAATAAGCCTTACTAGCTCAGCAGTATGCCCAACAACAACAATAAGGTTCCTAATATAACCCTCAACAAAACATTGTCAATACAAACACACTAAGAACGTATACACCACTACCATCATCACCTTCACAATATCCTACACCGCCATACACACCATACAACACTCCATCTTATCAAAATCCCGCGTACAATTCATCCACTATCCCACAATATGCAACGTATGTTCCTCCACTAAACCCATATGATGATGTAGCCTCACAAATTAAAGTTTTAACACAAGAAATACAAGATATCCAAATGGGAAAAATGAAGAAGCCCCATACACAAAACCTATGCCCATATCCATTTGATTGAAACATCACAATGGTACCATTCCCTCCCAGTTTTGTCCCAAAATTTGATAAATACAAAGGGAGAGGAAGTCATGTGGACCACGTCAAATATTTTAACGTCACGTGTATGGAGGTCGCCTACAATGAGTCCTATTTGATTCACCTCTTTTTGTGAAGCTTGACAGGCCCAACTATCGACTAGTTTTCTTAGTTGCCTCTAGGCATGAAAACCTTCCAAGAAATCATTGATAGATTCATAGATCACTTCTCCTTTAATCTTGATATGGACGTGAGCCTATAAGAGTTATATACTCTCAAACAAAACAAAGGAGAATCTTTCACCAATTTCTTACAATGTTGGAGACAAAGAGCTAGTAAGAGCAAATGGCCAGTTCTTGATGAACAACAAGTGGGGATCATCATATCGAATGTAGATCTAGATCTATCTTTCCACTTGAAGATGCAATGCATTACCTCTTATGAAAAGCTTGTCCCTAGATCCATTAACATTGAGAGAGATCTAATCTCATAGGGAAACACACAAGCATACAAAGATAATTGCCCATCAACCAGTTCAAACAATAAACCTTGTGTCTGGGCTAAGAACAAGAATGTGACCAATGATGGTGTGGTAGATGCTAAGGTGGTCCTAAGTGATCCTAGGCCAAAAAACAATCAAATAGCTAATGCTCAACCAATGATGCAACAAACAACATCACCACAAAACAATCAGATCAATAACATCAAAATGCAACAATGACAAACTCCCAATAGAAACAACTATCCAAAATGCAAGTACACACAGTTATCATAACCCATTGAAACCATCATGAAAAAGTTGGTAGAGTCAAACTTGATAACGCTTCCCAATTTCAAAAACTACCAAGAATCACAAGATAAACCACCTCGGTACAACGAAAAAGATCTTTGTGACTTTCACAAAAGCAAGGGACACAAAACAACAAACTGCATGAGGCTCAAAAATTTTATTCAAGATCTTATTGAGAATGGAGACATATCTGTTGAGGTACCATCCAACGACCAGGATCTCAAGATATACAAGAACCCTATGCGAGACCACAACAAAGGAAACAACAATTGAAAAGGTAAGGATTACACAAACACACAACATTTATATACCAATGTAGTCGCTTCTTGTGATAGTGTTGTCACCATCGTCACCATCAAAGGGCCTGGTGTGGAGTGTGGAGTCAACACGTGACGTGGAAAGGTCACCATCCAAAGAGCTCCATCTTAACCTAGGGCACAACCTACTTTTCCAACATCTAACCCTAACAAGTACAGTCTCCTGGATCAGCTTAAGAAGACCCCCACACAAATCTCTATCTTGGAACTATTGAGGATATCCCTCACATGTAGGGAAATCTTAGAGAAAGCTTTATCTTCATCACATGTTCCTGAGGATATTGATATAGAGTAGTTTCAAGCTATGGTAGGGCATATCACTAATCATCTTCTCACCTTCTCAAAACAAGACCTACCATTGTAGCCATCTCATAACCGTGCTTTACACCTTGAGGTCATTATTCATAAGAACAAGGTTAAAAGAGTCCTAGTAGATGGAGGTGCTAGTTTGAAAATTTGCACCCTTAAGTTGATCAAGAACTTGGGTTATTCAAAAGATGCTATTGAGAAAGAAAATATTACAACCATCAGAGCATATGATGATCAAGAGCGGGTATTGCAAGGCATCATCGCACTACCCATCCAAGTGGGACCCGTCATT
Source organism: Sequoia sempervirens (assembly GCA_007258455.2). NCBI lineage: Eukaryota > Viridiplantae > Streptophyta > Pinopsida > Cupressales > Cupressaceae > Sequoia > Sequoia sempervirens. The sequence goes on along the minus strand of VDFB02267513.1, from coordinate 36,322 downwards.
GCAGAGACTACATGCCAAGTGTTAGACCTTGATCTGGACCCTACAACATCCTACTTGGCCAACCATGGATCCATGCCCTAAAAGTTGTAGCTTCAACCTACCACCAATGTGTAAAGTATCCTTTTGAGGATAGAGAAGTTAACATCCATGGAGATCCTGAGCCTTTTACTACTGCAAGAATCTTGAGGCCAAGTTCTATAAGATTCCCCAAGTAACCAAGAATGATGAAGGGCCTACACCATCTTCCTCGTTTGTTGACCCATCATCCCTTGCATCTACCTTAGAAACAAAAACACCCATTGTACAGAACATTCCTGATATCAAAGCAGTGATCCAGGATGATGGTTGTGAAAACTATAAACTAACAAAGGATACTTTTGTGTTGGGGGAGCTACCTCTTTCTCCCAAATCTCATGGGAAACCCACACCTATCAACAAAGTGGATGAAACAATAAATATGGAAACCACCACCTTCACCAAGTGGGGGGATTTGAAAAAAGACGATGTTAATGAGTAGGATGTCTCTAAACTGCTATATCAAGATGAAAGACCCATCCCTGTTCTTCCCATGGAAGATGACAACAAAGGCTTGCAGCTAATGAAAGGATGGGGATACAAAAAGAATGATAAACTGGGAAAAAATGATAACGGTTTGCTAGAACCCATCGTTCCTAAGAAACGTCCAAAGAATCTTCGCTTAGGATGTACTAGTAGCAAGGTTACCCTTATTGGCAAAGGTACTTCGGCTAAACGAGGTGAGGCTTCCTCTTGGTTACTAACATCCCATGACACGACCCTAGACAACTTCCCTCTTGATGTTGCCGACCTATTTGAGAATAAATCTCTCTTCATGACATCCACAACATCCTTTGCACAAAACGGCCAACCCACTAAAATAAGCCTAGTCTACCCACAACTCATTGATTGGGACCAACAAGGACCACAAATTCTAGATTTATTCAAAAACGATGAAGCAATCTCAAAATTCATGGGAATCCATGGCAACTTACCATGGGCATATCACAAAGATGGTTTCAATATAGAGCTAGACATAGGGGCATACTATGGGGAGACGATTGAATCCTTTAGTCATTAAATGGACATGCAAATGACATGCAGATCTTTGAGTGAAAACCACACTGTGGCACTTTCTGATCCTAAAATAGTAAAAAGAAAGGATGCATTTGAAGGTGAAAAATTCTTTGAGGTTCCCAAGGATGAGGGATTCAATCTCCCCCTAAGTGCAATGCATCAAGAAAAGTCAGCAATGCTAGCAGAAATGGACACCCTCGTGAATGTAGGAACTAAAGAGGCACCAAAGATCACTTTCTATGTCAAATCCTTGTTGGATGAAGAACAAAAGAACCTAGCAACATTCTTGAAGGAAAAAAGAGACAAATTTTCATGGTCATACACCAATATGCTAGGGCTTGATCCAAAAGTGGTTGTGCATCATTTAGCTATTTGTCCTAAAACCAAGCCGATAAAGCAAAAATTAAGGAAGACGCACCTTCAAATTGTACTCTTGGTGAAACTTGAGTTACAAAAGCTTCTTGACGTCAGATTTATCTGGCTAATTGATTATCTTGAGTGGTTTTCCAACCTGGTATTAGTCTCCAAACCCACTAGGGGCATAAGAATATGCACAAATTTTAAAGACTTGAACAAGGCATGCCTGAAGGATGCTTTCCCTCTTCCTAACATCAACATCATTGTTGATTTAATAGTTGGACATGAAATGCTATCACTCATGGATGTTTTTTTAGGCTATAATCAAATCATGATCGCTAAGGAGGATCAACACAAGACTGCATTCACTTGTCCATGGGGAACCTATTGTTGGAACATTATGCCATTTGGGTTCAAGAATGTAGGAGTGACCTATCAAAGACCAATGACCCTCATCTTTCATGACATGATCCAAAAAATATTCGAAGACTATGATATTTTAGAAAAATCAAAGAAAAGGAGTGAGCACATAGAAGTCTTGGGACCCATTTTTGATAGACTCGAAGAGTATAACGTACAAATGAATTCAAAAAAGTGTGTATTTGGGGTTACATCAGGAAAGATTCTTGGCTACATTGTATCATAGAGAGGGATAGAAATTGACCCAACAAAAGTGAAAGCCATCGTAGACATGGAACCACCACAAAAATTAAATCAAATGAGAGGGTTACAGGGAAGGTTGCAGTCCATTAGAAGGTTCATAACACAATTATCAGACAAAATTCACCCTTTCTCGCATCTTCTCCATAAAAGGAATAACTTACAAGTGGGATGAGAAGTACGATAAAGCTTTCTAGCAGATCAAGGACTACCTATTGACACCTCCAGTGCCCATGTCGTTGATATCGAACAAACAATTAATCCTGTATATCTCAGCAACATCAACGGCACTGGGTGCTCTTCTAGCACAACATGATGAAAATGGGAAGGAAAGAACTATCTATTACATCAACAAGACCTTGGTGGGATATAAAATGAACTATTCATCCATTGAGAAAGCATGCTTAGTGGTGGTTTTTGCTTCACAAAAGTTCAAACATTACATGTCGCATCAAATCAAGCTTATTGCAAAGATTAATCCATTAAAATACTTGTTATAAAAAGCAACTCTCACTAGGAAAATGGTCAAATGGGTAATGATCTTGACTAAATTTGACATAGAGTACATGGAGCACAGGTAATCAAGGGACAAATGATCACAGACCAACTAGTAGAAGCACCTATCTATGCAGAGAACCCATTGATATTTGAATTCCCTAATGAATCAGTATTCCTTGTCAATATAATCGATCAATGGAAAATGTGCATTGATGGATCATTTACCCAAAACGGATTAGGGATGGGTATTCTTTTTATCACCCCTCGAGGAAATTGAATTCCAAAGTCATGCCAGTTATCATTTCCATGTACTAACATTTCTAAGTACAAAGCCTCAATCACAGGTCTAAGGTTAGCAGTTCAATGGCAGATACAAGAGATGAAAGTCTATGGGGACTCACAATTGGTTATCAACCAAGTCAATGATGACTACCAAACTAAGGATGACAAGCTTACTCCTTATAAGAAGATGGTAGAGAATCTCAAGGACCTTTTCATTGATATAACTTTTGATCATATTATTGTCATGAACAACTTAGCAGCAGATGCCATGGCAACAATTGGATCATTGTTAGACATGCCACACAACATCGTTCAATGCAAATTCTTGGTAGAACAACTTCTCGTACCAACTTTTGAAATCCCATAATTTGAATTTGCATGTCATTGTTGGTCTTGGATCCTCGTGGTATCATGATATATTCACCTACCTTAGCAAAGGAACCCTCTCATCCGATATCACCTCCAACCTTAAGAAGACATTTGTCAAAAAGGAATCCCGATTTGTGATCCTAGGTGATACCTTATACCATCGAAGCATTGAGGGGACATTACTACGATTTCTTAACCAAGAGGATGCTTTGATCGCCTTAACAAAAGTACACAATGGTATATGTGGTTCCCATTCTAGTTGTATGACTTTAGCTAAGAAATTGTTGAGGATGAGGTACTATTGGCCAACCATGGAAAGAAAAGCCCATCAATATGTGCAGAAGTGTGTCCAGTGTCAATAGCATGGAGATCTTATTGGTGCTCCGATTCAGGAATTGCAACCAATGGTCATGCCTTTGCCTTTCTCGTAGTGGGGTCTTGACCTCATCAGAAAGATAACTCCCACCTCATCTAATGGCCACAAGTTCATCATAACAACCACTGAGAATTTTACCAAGTGGGTGGAATCCATTCCTATGACCTACATAATGGGGAAGAAAATTGCTAAGTTTATCCTGGATTACCTTATTTTTCGTTATGGTGTTCCACAAACCCTCATTTTCGATAATGGAAGACCATTTAATAATTAGGATGTGAAAGAGCTATGTTAAAGATTCAACATCTAGCATCGATTCTCTACCTCATATTACCCCCAAAGCAATGGTCAAGTTGAGGCTACAAATAAGACTATTCTAAAAATCCTAAAGAAAATGGTCAACAAAGCTGGCTTTGATTGGCATCTGTAGCTAAATCCTACCCTCTGGGCCTATCAAAAGAGTATCTACATGCCTACAGGTGCAACCCCATTCTCCTTGGTCTACGGATTAGAAGCTATCTTGCCTATTGAGGTTGAGCTTCCGTCATTGTGAGTCTCACTGCAAAACCTAATCACTGATGAAGAATACAAAGTATCTTAGCTAAATGAGCTATAATTCTTGGATGAGCATCGTCTTAATGCCCTTAATCACTTGAAAGTATATCAAAACTGACTAAAATAGAGCTATAACAAGAAGATCAAGTTTCATTCTTTCTAGGTAGGGGATCTTGTCCTAAAAAAATAAAAAAAATCTTCCAGATCAGGATAGTAAAGGAAGGTTTGAGCCAAATTGGTTAGGCCCATTTGTCATCACAACAAGCTATGGATCAGGAGCATATCAACTATCAACACCTGAAGGTGAAACCTTGCAGGAACCAATCAATAATCTGCATCTTAAAAAGTTTTATGCCTAGGCTTGAAGGGTGCTTGAAGGGTGTAAATCTAAAAAATACAAAAATGATCAAAAATCCAAAAAAATAAGAAAAAGGATTGAAAACAGTAAAAAAAAATCATCCTCTAGTGAAAAGCACTTCGATGGCGCTTTGGGCAAGTACCTTGGTGAAAACTTGGCAAACAGGCACCTTGTGTAAATAAAGCACCTCCATCTATTCTTTGGCTCTTTATCCTATCATTCTTTGCATCACATCCATTCGTTGAATCATTCATCCTATTTATTCCACCACCCATCTGCGTCTGTATCATGGCTTGATATTGTGAAGTATTGTATCCCCTTAGTACTACTTGTCATATTCCAAAGGTTAGTTTGTCCTACCTATATCGAGGTAGTTTATTGCATAACACTAGGGGAAATTCATTTTGGATTGGATTGGGTTCTTGTATATCTTAAGGTTATCGAAAATCTCATTGAAAATCTTGAAAACATTCATAAAACATTCATAAAAATCCAAAAACATCAAAATCTTGTACATCTAAAATCCCAAAAATATTCAAAAATTGTAAAGTAAAAAATCCAAAACATCCAAAACAAATCAAAATCCCTAAAAATGTGAAAACATCAAAAATCTAAAAATAGTATCATGTCGAACTACGAGTCTATGAGCTTGAACGTAAGCAAGGCCATCATTGATGTGCCCCCAAGACACCCTAGGTCAGTCTTTAGGAGTCTGTCATAATAAACTAGCAATCCATCAACTATTCACTTCTTATCATCAATAAGTCAAGTCAGTCAAACTACGAGGCTTCTGTGTATATAATGTAGGCAAGGCTAATTTTTGATCAGTCCCCGAGGCCCCTAGGATAGTCTTTTAGGTTAGGTTCTTGGTCTAATATCGAAAAATCCCTAAACATTCGAAAAACTCAACAAAATCCAAAAACATTTGAAAACTCAAAAAAAGACACAAAAGCATTAGAAAACATTCAAAATACCTAAACAACATCAAATACCTTAGAGAAAACCCCAAACAACCTCAAATAATCGAAAACCAAAAACATTCACATATACTTTCAAAAGGACCAAAAACAACCTCAAAACATTTTTCAAAACATAAAAAACATTGAAATATTCCAAAACATTCAAGACCATCCATCCCATTTCGCTTTCACCTGCAATAAACCTTCGCCCATAATAAATCAATCATTATCTTCAACCTTTGGTAAAACAAATAGAAAACAAGTTTCGCAAGTCGTAAAGTGAGAACCTAAGTGTCAAAATCTAAAGTCTAGATCATAGATAAACGAGTCAGTGAAGTTTGTATCAATGGATTATCACACATCTCATCCTAATCAAAACATTTGATAAACATGTCCTAGGATGCATCCATCCGACAATGGACATCAACATCAAAAATCACCTTACCTAAATTAAATTGGAAAGAGCTATAGATAATGCTGACTATTTGTCTTTGATCTTTTCTTATGATTTATCTTATTGTCCCATTTTGAGGACCTCTCGATGATGTCTAAAATAATTTAGAGAGAAAGGAATGGGGCATCGATCATTATCTTTCATTTGTTGTGCTTGTGGGTATTCTTGTAAAATAATCTTGGCGTATACTTGCTTGGTTGTGTGTAGGGAGGTTGTTTGGAGTAGATTGTTGACTATTGTGTATGCTTTGGTTTGAAATATTCTAAGATTTTTAGCTACATTTCAATTAAGTTTTTGTCTATAAAGGTGTGAACGAGAACTATCTTATCTATTTGCAGAGTCAAAGTCCATTACACTAGATACAATGTCGTCCTGGTTATCAATACCTTGATGCATCATGTCTATGTGTTATATCAAACATAAGGAATGACGAAAAATCTCAATCCCAAGATATGAGCATATCATCATCATCTCTTATCACGACATCTAATAAAGTCTTAGTGGATCATGGACTTGTTGGACTTCTTGAATGAATCTTCAAAATCAATGGTCAAATCATTCATTTTTCTTCTATCTTCTTTCCACGCTAACATGGTATCACGACAGTCAACAAAAACATCATCATGCATCCATCCTGCATCCACAAATCATCAACATGCATACATCTCACATCATTAAAACATATCATAATAAAGGAAAACATACTCCATTACATCATCATTATCATTTAAGTTATTACAAATAACATAGATTTGTTATTCTAAGCATCCTAATCCATATCACATATCACACACATACATCGCATTATCATATCATAAGCATGAACATCTACATTATCCATATATGCATACATCATCATATCATATGCATCCATACATTCATAAAGCATTAAATAAAAGCACATCACATATTGAATCCAAATCATCTCGTATATATATATATATATATATATATATATATATATATATATAAAGTCACTGCCATGGTACAATATCTAAATCAGTGTATGCATATCAATAAAAAATACAATATCCATGAGGCTATCCCAAATGATCCCATGAATGTATATATGTATAAATAATTGTGCAAACAATCAAAAAGTGTCTACAAAATGGGCTAGCCCTAGTGGTTGCTTGACTCACCTCTAATTGATGGTTGATCCTCAGCTCTAGGTGGTGCTCCGCTCCATTGGAAAAAATCAGGCTTCCTCATCACCTAAGAAACATCTCGATGATAATGCATGTGATAATAAGTTGCCTCAATAACTGCCTCTCTATACAAACGGGCATACACCGTCTATCCCTATGATGCATCCATCACCGCCTCAAGCTACTTTCTCCACCCAATCTCTTGAGCCAGTTGTAAGTCCAATTGTTGCTGCAACTGAACCTCCTGATCTCTGTGTTGTCATGGCTTGTAACTACTACTATAGATGATCCCTCTCTACCTGTAACTAGTCTCTCTCAGTAGTGAAACCCTGAATTTATGCCTGCACTTGAGCATCTAGTTGTATGAGTGGAGGAGGAGGTGGTGGTGCCCCTGTAACCTGTTTGTCATGCTAGCCATCTTGTTGGCCATCCTAGTGCCTTGGGTCCTGATGACCCTATTCCTGCTGTTGATGCCCATCCCTTGGCACATATGCCCTGTCTTGCTCTGGCTGCTACTACCCTCGGCCTCGACCCCCATCTCTGCCTCTGTCCTAGTCACCATCTCGGCCTCGGCCTCGGCCTCAGCCTCTACCTTTTCCTCTGCCTCTCCCTCTGCCTCCAAGGTATCCCCCCATTGGATATGTCAAGCGAGTAGGTGGCCTAAACCATGCATCATAAGTTGGGGTAGTCCCCACATCTAGTAGGCCCTCTTCATAAGCCCATGGCTGAACAACGAGTTGTCTAAAGTCATTGACAGCCACTATGGGGTCAATATGTACTCCCCACTGTACCTCCCTTAGTGACCTCACAAACATTGTTGTATAATCTTGAGGAGGTACATCTTGTGCCTCCTCGAACTGTTTGGCCATGCGGTTTCAGAGGTACCCATGTATCATGGTATGCTCCCTCCCCTGGAGGTAGTGAGTCTACCAAGCAAAATAAAATTGTTGTCGATCATCATACCAAGGTGGACCCTGCAGCCATGGCCTCCATCAGAAAATAGTCATGTCATCAATGACATGATGCCAATATGCTAAACCTATAGGGCCCATGTGTTGAAGAGTCATCAACACCCTATACCTAAAGATGATGGGCTCGTCCTCATGAATGTTTGCTAGAACCACCAAGGGCCTCAATACTACAATATGCTCATATGCCCATACGTGGAGCAGTGTAACACCCGCCCCTATACTCCTGCCCTCGCAATAGACGACCTCATGCATGTCATGGTACAATGTAAGTAGAACTGGACCCCATGTGTACATCACAGTCCTCCTAATCATCCCCTCCCATTCCAATTCCCATCCAGGACTGAAATCTCTGCCTCACCAGTCTAGGGCAATGACACCACAAATCAATGTCACAATGAACAATCTGAAGGTATACACCCGCTCGTGGTATAGATCAAGGTATATATATGAACTCATCAAGATAACCTGCCCTCTGTGCAAAAGGGAGCAACATGCGTCTCTCCCAACATCCATTTCATATATAGCACACTCTCCATGAATTGACAATTGCAATATGTGCCATGTGTCCTCCAGTGTAATGGTGGCCTCACTAGTGGGCAGGTGAAATGAAGATGTCTCGTGTGCCACCTCTCTATCAACGTAGTCATCATAGCCAAATGCATTTGGACCTCGGGCAAGAAAGTGATGAAGCCTAAACCTAGCATACCCAACTGCTCCACATCCTCATCATCAAAATCTCTCATTGCTGCCAAAATGTTAGAACGGTGCTCTCGCGACATCAACAGTGGAGGATCCTCCTGCATGCATTGCACACACAATGTCAATTTTCCAAAAAATTGAAAATTTGATCAAAATTTGAGACTTTGCATCCAAAACATTAAAAGTGTCACTAAAATCAATAACGTCACTCTTTCACGAGTACATCACTGTATCCATTTCAGGGGCGCGTCGCTAATTTGGTGATGCGCATCGCTATGCTCAATAGCGAATCAACATTTGCATGGGTCACTCTATTAAAAAATTGGGGTGCGTCACTAAAAGCTATGTGCATCGCCCACTACTTTCAAGTGACGCTAAACCTAAATAGTTGGTGTGTCGCTATTTTAGCCTAGTGACTCCCTAATCAAATGCATCACCCAACCAAAAAATGGTGGTGTGCCACTAGACAGAAGGTGCATCGCTATAATATCAATAGCGATGCTTCTAACACATCAATTGCGTCGCTATACAATGACACACCTAGAGACCTAATTTTTACCCCTATCAAATGCACCTAAAAGTGATAATCAAGGGAATTTTTGAGTCATATACTTGAGGTCTTGCATCTGCTTGCCGCTGGTACTCTCGAACCTGCTTCAAAAGGTGAAGAGAAAGCACTCGTTGCGCCATTTCATCAGGAGGTCAGAGCTCGAAAGGCAACAAATCTCTAAGGTGTGAATGCACAAATGAATTGCAAGTGCAACCCTTCTCACCTATTTAAGCCTAAAAATTAGAGTTTTTTGCCCTAATTTGAGCCAAAAGCTAGGGTTTTGGCTTGTTTTCCCTATTTCCACCCTACACAACCTATTTTGCTCATTTTTTACGTTTCTAAGGTCATTTTTGGCATCCTGGGGCCTGTTTTAGCACCTACACCTATATTTTACCTTTGTTGAGAAATCAACTCAAAATTCAAAATTTTTTCCTAATTTCTCGATGGGGTAGGGAACTAGCTTATTCCTTCCACTGGGGCAATAATTGGGCATCCAAAAATTAGATTTTTTTTTAATCTAAGCAGCAATTTTAATCCAAAAAGCATCAGTGTTTGAACCAACGTAATAAGTACCTCGCTTCAAAGAGGGGCAAAATTTAGACACTTAAAAATGTCTTGAATGATATCATGCACTTGAATCAAATATACTAACACCATTTCATCCTGAAACCCATCCTCTTTTTGCTTAATTGATTAAATTAGTCTAACTATTTAATTAATTATGTCATTTTCATCTATTAACCTGATTAATCTAATTAGGTTAATTCATCCCCTTTCATGCTAACATTTCATCCTATTAAATTGAATAAATCAAATTATTTAATTTAATCCCTGAAGCCCTCTTATTTAATTAAATAACCCTAAGTTATTTAATTAAATATCATATCACACCCTCCTTTTCATTAAATCATTTTATTTAATGAATATCATTTAATTCCCCTAATTTGCATAATTGAAACCTTATTTAATTATCAAATTATTAATTAAATCTAATCCTCCCACTTGCAAGGGAATATTTCTTGGAAATATTCCTCCTTTGCACATTCCTCCAAAAAGGGAATATTTCTTCTCCTTTGCACAATCAAATTTGGTTTTAATTAACTAAATATATAATTCCCCTCACCCATAAGAATATTCTTTGAGAATATTCTCTTTCTTCACTCATTTGAAATATTCCTTTTTGAAATAAACTTTCAACAAGACTTCTTGTGCAAGTTTTGAAAGTGCGTTTGTTTGGATGAATGTAAGCCCTTGCTTAAATATCATCTTGCATCCTCAACCCTTGATGGGAATCCATGATCCATGCATCCATCTTCCTTCCATTCTAACCATTGAGTGATCCTTTTGATCTTGACCATCTATTTTATTTTGCCTATTCTATACATAGAGGTTGCATCTATTGAATAGGGATATTCCATCTTTTAAGAGCAAACTTATGTTGTTAAAATAACTTTCATCTTGCACTCATATTTCATGTTTTTAAAAGGCATTTTAGGTTAATTTCTTGCATCATAGTAGCTTAGCTTCCATTAATGGCTTCCATGGTAACATAGGTTCATCAATTTAGCATGTTTTGAAATTAGGGTTTTAATCTTTTAAGCTTAAACTCCATTTAGAATAGCTTTGCATACACTCATATTGATCATAATAGCATTTATCATGTTAAAATAACTTTCATCACATTTTATCACACACCTTGTAATTAGTTTCATCAATTCTCTTCAATAGAATCGATCGAAACAAGCTCATTATTCAAGGTATTGGGAAAGGGTTGCCATTCCACATCAATGCAACACCACTCTCCCAATAGGATAAGTTTCAATGGATTAGAATAGAGGTTTATGAAGCTTTCATATTTTGATATGTTTAGTTTTAATGGCTTCTTAGCTTAGTTTACATTGAATGATTTTATTGGGACTCACACATAGTGGCTTGATTATGCTTTGAATCCTCACGGATCAAGTGTAGTTGGACCATACTACATTTGTCAGTCACACCCCTGTTGCGGTCTGCTTTGGCCTCTCCTTGTTTGTTGTGGGTGTTGTGGGCAGGTCTTGGTTGTTGGGTGGTGGGTTTGGGGATTTTTGCTATTGTGGGGGGTTTTTTATTTTGTTTTGTGCTAACCTGTTGGGTGTGGAATGTTGTTGGATTTTGATGTGGGGGTGGTTTTTTTGGGTGTTTGTGGGGGTTGGGGTTGTTTGTTTGGTGTGTGGAGGTTTTAGTTTGCCCAATCAAAATTGGTTATCGCTTATGGGGCCAGGTGCATGTTCAGGGGTTTTAAACAAACTGTCGTTTGTTGAAATTGCTTTAGGGGTGAATCCATCCTCATCAAGACTTGAAAATGTAGTAAAATTTTTAAGCAAAACCTTAAATGATGGAGGGGCTTCTTAGAGTGGAGGTCCTCAGGTTTCAAAATCCAATGGTTGATTAGAGAGGTGTAACATGCCAATTGTTTACTGAAGTAATTTTTCCTAAGTTTTCACTTTGCGAGTAAATAAACTATGTAATAAGCCATTGCAATAAAAAAATTATTTTCTTTATTGAGAACAAATGAACATAGATGCCATAACAATATACAATAAGAATTCCATTTCAATATAATAATTTCATAAATTACAATAGTCCAAGAATGTGTACAAGTACATACATAGCTCAACCGAGCTACAAAGCAATAGATATAGATGGTCCAAGATCCGCCTTTCAAAAGCTTGGTCTTCTGTCACCTGTTGAGGAGGAGAAGCACCACTCAAGCGCTTTTCTGCCATGGACTCATATGCGGTCCCCCGCATATCTATCATATGATAGATGGCCCTACCCTTCGACAAAGAGATTGGTGGAGTAACCTTGTATGACAACCACACTGGGCTTAGTGTTGTCCCCTTATATGACTAGAACTTGTAACCCTACAATCTGCAACTAGCATGCACTACATGGATACAATGAACTAATAGTGGAGGAAAAGGAAATCACATTACTTTGGCCAAAGTGATCTCACTCAGTACTTTGAATGATGGTCATTTATTCACTTACATTGCTTAAGCTCATTTTGACTTAAGGCCACTATAATCTATGCATAGGTAATCCCTCCCATGGGAAATATTTAACCCCATAATTATACTATCATTTATCTTACATACTCTAGGGTATTTCTACTCATAAAGCATATGTAAAAGTTCCCTCCCTTCAATGAAAAAATAATCCCAAAAGTAACCCACTAGCTATCTAGTATAATCAAATAAATTAGATATGAGTAACCCTTAAGCTACCCTTGTTTAATCATATCTAATATAACAATACCTATGACAGCAAACCCTCCTACTATGGAATAATTACAAACACTTTGTAAACAACATAATTAGCTTCTATTTAACTTTCAAAGATTATGCTATCTTTCCCTAATGCAAGTAATCTCAATAGATCAATTAAACACTCAAGAATCAATCTTTTATAAACAAAGACAAATAAAGAAAGATTATCCTCATGCCTGTAATATGCTTGTCCAATTGACTGTTTATTGTACAGCTTCCCAATAACGAAAATGAGCTTTACTTGACCTCACAAGAAATGCCTCAATAAAACCTCTCTCACAAATGAATAATATGCTTCTCTCAAAACAATGAAATGCTCTCACAAAATACTCAAAGCTCACTCAAAATACAATAGAATATTGCAGATTAGAAAATGCAGAGTAGAATGGAATATAGTGTGTCCGAAATGAGAGCTCTACCTCTCTATTTATACAACAAAAAAGAGAATAGTCAACCTACAAAGCAAGTCGAGTCACTTCACTTGGCAAAAAGATGGCAGTAATTAAAGAGTTTACTTAGCAAGATAAGCTACAGGTTGACCTCTAAGTTTGACAACAACTTATGACTATTTCAATTGAATGGTTCCCACAATGGACTTCTACAACATTAAGAACTTTAAAATATGACGCCAAGCAAGCAACCATCTTCGTACAATTTGGTGCGGATTTTTCTTATTGAATCAATCAAGATTTCAAATGTAACACCTGCATATAGTCGACTAAGTCTATGCTCAACAAAACATAAAGGAATGATGAGTTTCCTTACACATAAATGATGCTTTGACCATTTCTTTATGTTGCTATCACTTATCCTATTATCATGCATTTACATTTACTTTGCTATTAGTATTAATCCATTGTCATATGATAAGGCGTCCCAAGAGTATTGTTGTTTACTAAGCCAAATGTATTCTATCTCAAAGTATCAGCTAAGTCAAATTCTCCATATTGACTTATTTGTTGCACTATATATTGCATGTAGTTCGATCTTAATTCATTGCCAATATACATTATATTCAGCCTTTACAATGCTTGTATATGTTGCATACAAATCGGCCTATGTCCATGTAATAATTCAGCCTGTAATCATTGCTTATATAAATCAACCTCCAAGCATATAAACATATTAAAATATATATCCATACATTTACATATACATATATATATGTATATCAACTCATATATATATGTATATGTATATATATGTTGATCTATATATATATATATATATATATTATGCCAATAAAGTATGTATACATTCAAGATACAATTGAATACAACCAAGTTAACATTATCATAGTAATAACAATTACATCGATTGTGTACATATATAAACATACATGTGTATCGATACATGTATACATATGGAAATATATGTATATATCATATACACATATATATACACATTTGATTGCACATCACACTCATATTCAATTACTATCATATTGATAGCTATCTACATGTGATATATCTATACATATACATATACATATACATGTTGTAAGGTCCATTTGATCGTTTCATGCGCATACGCAACCCGTTCATAAGTGTGCATAGGTACGTCTACCTATGTACCCTCATGTACATGTTCCTTCATGCGTATGGTCTATCATCGACATGCTTATGTATACATATACATACATTCCACGTGTGTTTAACTTATAAATACAAAAATAGTAATAAAGGGAAGGACTCATAACCTCCAAACATATAAACATCATCCAATAATGCACTCAATAGTAATCAAGACCCTTACTAATGCAAACACATCAAACTAAGGATGACTTACCAACTCCCAACATAATAACTTGACTCAACCATACTACTGTGAGTGTGTATAAGCTCATATAGGTTACGTTACTGGTTACCCAACCAAGATCTTCTCCTGAGTGATACTTCCCCTCCGCTTGGAGGAATGAACATATACCTACATCTAACTAACACATGCCCACGGTAGTTAGCTGTTCAACAAAATATGCATTACATAATACATCTCCATAGTTAGAATATCAATTCAATAACCATTCATTTCACATATCATTAAATGTAATAACATTCATTCATAATTCATTGATAACAAAGTACAAGAACAATTTATTCATTCAAAATTCAAGTTACATTCACATTTACCCTACATAGTAATAGTAAATAACAAGTACACAAAATTGGGGTGTAACAAGAGGAGTGCTACCTATCTTAGTTATTCAACTATATTTGATAACTGAGGATGTTAATTATTTAAGTAGTCACGCCTTGATTTGAAAATTCATGGATATTCGAGTATCCTTTCCATTCTTGGAGTTGTGGACGCATAGAAGTTAGAATCTTGAAGAGGATATGGAGGTCATGCAGGAGGCTAATAATTATTTTTTGATGGTGTTCTCTTGCTTGGCAGATTAGAACAATGCCTTTGAAGGTGGTCCCTATTTCTATAACTAGGTGGGTATGTTTATTAAGCCTTGGCATGTAGGGTTCAATCTAATTGAGGAGCTACCATCAAATATTCATGTGTGGGTTAGACTCCCTTGGCTTCCCTAGGAGTTCTCAAGGAATGATATCACGCATATGATTGTTGTTCTTTTGGGAAAACTAGTAGGGTCATTGCAACATACAATGGATAAAAAGGTAATTTCATGTGCTCACATTTGTGTGGAAATTGACTTAAATAATCTAGTACCAGATTTGATGGAGATTCAAGTTGGGTCCACTTCTTGAATTCAACAACTAGATTATGAAGCTCTTCCCTTTCGTTGTTAAATATGTCATGATTATAGACATTTGTAGAGGAATTGTCCCAAACTCAACCCTTCTGGGGGACATGTAGGTGCTTCATCTTTCACGATGTCTTCTCAACCTCCTCCTTCAAAGGATAAAGGGAAGGTGCTTGTGTCCAGGGGTGAAACTAATAAGAATGGTTTTATTCCGGTTAAGCCTTGTAATAAGGGTAACAATTTGAAGAGAAATTTGAAGGACAAATAGACAAATGTTTCTTTTAATCAGTTTGAGGCTTTGGAAGATCTAGATCAACAGGTTGGTTATCTGAAATGTTGCATGGAGGGTCGGATAATGGGGGAATGAACCAACTGGATCCTAGTGGTAACCCCAACATTATTAGGTATGGTTGTATGGATTCTCATATGGACACAGGCTTGTCTCTAGTGTGCCCAAGTGAGGTAAGTTTTCTAGTGAACAAGGAGGTGGGAGATGGTTTGGCCTTGAATCTGCAAGATCCATTACCAGAGGCTGCAACTTTGGTTCCCGATAAGAGTAACAAAATTTTGCTTACTTTGGGACTACATAAAAAATGTATGAAAAAGGGAAGCTTAGAGAAGGCTTCGAAGGCAGGTAGAAAGAAAGAATAGGACAAAATTAAAGTCATGAGGGAGAATTTGGTAGAGTCAAGGTCAGTTAGGACCATTGACTCCCACTTCTCCAACCTCCAACAATGATTGTCTTGTCATGGAATGCAAGGGGATTGAATGGCTCCCCTAGACAAAAGGTTGTTTATAATTTAATTAAATTTCACTCTCCTAATGTTGTTTTTATTTAGGAGACTAATTTGTTTGTGGATGGTATAATTAATGTGGCCTCTAAGGTGTGGGGGAGGGGTCAATGTTAGTGTATTGGGGCGCATGGTAGATCTAGAGGGATTGCTTGCCTATGTGACCCACACAAGATTTCTCCTATTTGGTGAATAGTTGGTAGAAATTCCTTATCCATGGTTGATTCAAGTTTTGATTCTAGTGAAATAATCTTGCTTACTATTGTGTATGCTCCAATGGCACCTCCTGGAAAGTGTAAACTTTGGGCCCATATCAGGTATGAGTGCTCCTTAGGTCCTTTTCATGGTTGCTTCAAGTTTTGATTCTAGTGAAATAATCTTGCTTACTAATGTGTATGCTCCAATGGCGCCTCCTGGAAAGTGTCAACTTTGGGCCCATATCAGGTATGTGCGCTCCTTAGGTCCTTTTCATCTGTGGGTTATTGCTAGTGATTTTAATGATATTACTAGTCTAGAGGAAAAAAGGGGTGGGGTGGATAGATGTAACGCCTGGTAATAGTGTGTTCACATGGACCAATACAAGATGTGGGGAAGGATTTATCTTAGAGAGATTAGATAGATTTTTGGTCTCTAGCTTCTAGATTGGTAGTAGTTGGATTTTTAGTAATATAATGTGAGCCTTCTCTGTAGGATCTTATGAAAGAGTGGTGGAGGAAGGGTTCACCCACATATGGTCAAAATTAGATTCCCAAAAACATTTGGACTCCATCACTAGGTAGAATATGGATCATGGGATATCCTTGGAATCTCTTAGATAGGAAGAGGATGCCAGGAGAGAGTATGTAGAATGGGAATTGAGGGAGGAGATTTTTTAGAAATAGAAAGCTCAGATTGATTGGTTGCAAGAGGGAGACATGAATATTGCTTTCTTCTTTAATTTATTTAAAGCTAGAAGACATGGTAATTTGATTTCTTCTCTAGTATCCTCCCAGGGGCAGCAATTATCTTCTTTCAAGGATATTTCGCAAGAAGCTACTCAATTTTTTCCCTCTTTGTTCAAGGAGGATTCGCCTGCAGTGGATGTGGAGGAAAACCTTATCTTGGATTGTATTGGAAATATGACCCAAAAGGTGAGACAAATTTGAACTTTCACCCCTTAATGAATTTTTGGAAGCTATTAGAAGGAAGATTGATAATCAAAAGTTTATCATCTACTTTGTACACTCAAATCATCATGAAGCCATCAAAATTTCATGAATGATAGGCTATATAGTTAGCAATAATTAAACTCTCTATTACTTGGGAATCCCCATTTCCTTAATAAGCCCCAAATTTCTTACCATAAGAATATCATCATTAGTAAAAGGAATGGAAAAATGAATAGTTTATCTAATATTATGTTTACTTTGCTAGTTAGAGTTCTCTTAAATGAGATTAGTCTCGGCTACCCTTCCAATCTAGGAAATGAGTATTATTGGCACCCTTAAGGAATCATACATAAGATGGAATAGATCCTTGTGAGGTTTATGCGAGAAAGGGGAGGGAAAGACAAAAAGAAAAAAATGATCTCATTAAATTAGAGAAATTAATAAGTAAAAAGGAAGGGGACCTAGGTTTGGGAAGGGTTTAAGATAATCATAAGGATTTCATTGGTAATGTTCTCTAGAGAATGATTACTTCTGAATATAGATGGTGGCATAAATTTCCCTAAAAAAACCAATATCAAGTGAAAATGGGGATCTTTGCAATTTTATCCACTAGTCAATAGATCACAAACTTAGAAGAATTTAGAAGCTAGCTTATACCTCATCTATTTTCATAGTTTTAGATGCTTGGTAATGGAGAGATAATCCATTTTATTAAAAACAAAATTATAGGATAATTCAAATCCTAGCTTTTAGAGCAACGAAGAGGGTGGTACTTGTAAGAAAATTTACAGTGCAAGAGAAGTGTGGAATTGCTACTTGTTAATGCCAATCATATTGCACATACTCCCTATTCTTTCCAAAGGACTCAAAAACTCTTTAATCATATTTATAATATGCATAAACACATTGATTAACCTCTCAAGGTCAAACATTTTCTTCCAAGATATATCTTATGGGTTATCTAGATAAATATTGTATTCATTTAATTTTCAAACAAACCAAACTTCTTCCTTGGTTTATGATAATGAATGTGCAAGATATTCTAAGGGATGCAACTCAATATACCCCCAAAGTCTAAAATGAGATGCAAAAACTTATTGATTGTTCACCTTTAACCTTGGAAAGTAGATACACAGTCTTGTTTAATGGAGCCTCAAATGGTAATCCAAGCATTATAGGTGGCAAAAGAGTGCTTGTTTGAATTGATTTTTTTCCCTTAATTTTCTCTTCAAGGTCTTATAACCACTTACAACAACGTTGTTAAAGAGAGAATCATTAAAAAAATGTCAAAGAGATAGATGTATCTATGGTGATTCCAAATTGATCATTAATGTTCTCAAGTATTTCCATTGCAAGTGTGTGTGTATTCAATACTTAGCGAGAAGTATTTAGATTATCTAGGGAAAATTCAATCATTAGACTTAAGTCACATACCAAGATCTCTCAACAAGGAAGTTGATCGTATGGAAATCAAGGAATCAAATTACAAGCAAGATCTCTTTGCATATGATATTAGCAAATTTAATTTAAACTAGTTTTGTATTTATGTCGCTATTAATTTTTTGTCATTGTTAGTTGTATTTATTGTATTATAATGAATATAATCTCCTATTACACATACACAAAATATTAAAATATAAAAAATAACATGATAGGAAATATTTAAAGTTGACTAAACTTGTACTTTGGTAGACACTTGATGTACTTTTAGTTTTATTATACTCATATATATTGATTAACATGTTAAATATCCAATATTATCTCCATAATCACAATTATGATCAAACACTACACCATAATTAATAATTTATCTCTAAGAAACTAATTGTTTTGAAGATATAATATGATAGAATGAATATTGTAATATACTAATGTTGAAATGATAGTTTTCGGTGCACATTATTTAAAATATTTTCTAAACTACAATCTTGCATTGTAAATTCAATATGTTTTAAAAAAAGGCCAATATTCTTCAAATCCCACTAAGTGTGAAAAAATATTTATGTTTAGATTTGTAATCCCATTGTAAACATGTGCTCACATGAACACAAACCATAGGAAGCCTACAAGAATGGGGCAAAGTTTGCATGATGAAATTTAGGATTGAGAAGTTGACTCTTCTTACTGTTTTCGATAAGCTCTTAAATTCACTTATAGAGGTAAAAGGAAAAGAAAACCAAAGAAAATACAAATAAACAAATAGTCTAAGCAAACGATTAGAAACCATTCAATAGATGAGATGATTATTTTCCAACCATAACAATTGCACATCAATAACCAAAAAAATTACTAATTAAGAATTCATTATATAAACAAAAGGCTATCCAAATGAAACAGTGAAGGATAAATCAGGTTACAACTTCTATTAATAAAATGACAGTGTATAGTTTCAAATTTAGAAATATTACTAAATCAAAATTGGATAGATGAAGGCTACTAAGATTAAATAATACACGAGAAAATAACAAGTCTTAGAGATCACATAGAATGAGCATCCTCAACATAATCTCCTTGATAAATATCCCCAAAGTTCTCATTTATATAAAATAGAATAATATGAGAAGATGCAGGCAATAAATGCTACAACATATAGAGATATAATAAATTTTACATTCACAAATGACCAATTAGTGTAACATGAAAGTTAGTTCAATTAGGACTACAATGGGAGTAATTCTTAATTGTTATTTGACTTAATCCTTAAGGATGAGTTGGTCATTGTTTGAATTTTGCTTGAAAGACATAATGACCAAAATTCATGGATAAATGGCATGAAACTATTTATTAATAGAAAGCCTATAATTACATGTAGAAAAAACAATCTTCTGGAAGCACACATCCCACTTTATGGAAATTCTAAGCAAAGGCACAATGGAAATAAAATTTCAAACTAACAATACTATGGAGTTCCATGGGGGCATGTTAATATCATCTTCTTTTATCTTATTGGCACATGGGCTTATGGGTGTAAAAGATTGGGCTAATGGCACAATAGAATTAATAGATAGCATTAACAATTATTTGGAGGCATGAGGGATGCCAAGTGTCCAAGATTGCATTATATTCTATTTTTTTATGTGAACCAAAGATTGATGTCGTGCACCAATTATGACATGGAAATGTTGGCCAATGGCATAGTGTTCTTGAGTTGTTAGATTGACAACCTTAATATGATCTATTAGCTATTTTAATTTAGACAAGCATCCAATGGTTCTAATCATCTTGCACTTCAAAATCTAAAACTTTTGAAATACACCAAAATAATTATAGAAAAAAAAAATGGTTTGGAAAGTAAATTGGCCACCCCCAAATTCAAAAATCACATTAATTTGTAGAGACTTGTTATTAGGTAAAATACATGTTGAAGAGGATGTTGCCAAAGCTAGAAGCCATGTTGACAAAAAAGGAATTGTCCAACAACACTTCACTTGTAAAAGAAAAGATGATTAATATGAACCTAAATAACAAAGAGAAAACTTTGTCAAATTTTATTTTGTAACAGTTTAGTACGACCAACAACAAACCAATGACTATTGTTGTTTCTTTGGGAACTAGTCTCTTAGTTTAGTAGTGTCATAAACCATTGGTGTAGATAAAGGGGATGAGTTTAGTACCCTATGCTAGTGTAGTTGTGATCCTTATGTATGTTATGTCATGCACTAGACCAAACATTGCCAAAGAAGTGGGATTCTTCAGTCATTACATGACTAATCATGGATAGGAACATTAGACCTTACAATGAAGTATTTTTGGTTTACTTTAAATATCCATTTATGATCATGTTGTTTTTTCATAGGACCAACATTCAAGGGATATAAGGTTACGCGTATGCATAATGGCTAAGGGATGTTGACAATAGAAAGTCTACCAATGGCTACATGTTTAGCTTATTCAATGGTGTACCAAGTTAAATGAATAAGTGACAAGTCATGATCATTTTATCCACACTAAAGACATAACACATGATAACTACTCACACTTCTATGGATTACATTTGGCTTTTGAGATTGTGTTTAGATTTTGAGCTACGTTAGAGAGTAATTAAAATTTATTGTGATAGTCAAAATATCATCAACTTGACAAAGAACCTTATCTTTCATATATAGATAAAATAGACAAACTAAATGCCAAAACCTCCTAAAATAAAAAATGATCTCCTTATTGATATATTTATTAAAAATTTGATTTGAATATAGATACTTCCTTCCTATTTATAAAAGGTTTTTTGAGTTTGAAAACACTCTCATGTTTGAAATTCTTTGACTCCTTTTATTAAATTCCCTGTGCACCTCATAATGTGCTTTGAAAATAAATTTTTCTTCCACTAAGGTGTGAACATCTATGAAAGACATTCATTTGAATTTAAAAGACAATATCCTTTAATTGAGTGTGCACTTGACTTATGAATGCTACTTTTGAATTATTTCTCCATCTTCGTTGGGAAAGTCTAATCCATGCAACCATTAATTCTTCATTTTCATGCACTTATGAATGGGATTGTTGAAAATAACACCACTAAGTATATACCTTTCACTTTGAAATCCACCACTTACAAGCATGCACGTGGCATAACAAAATCGATCTTTAATTTATGGAATAAAAAATTATTTATAGAGACATGTACCTCTCCTCTTGTTCTCCATTTTTTAGTAATTCATAATATGAGGACCCATTAGCCTATTTCCACATTTCTTGGTGGGTAAGGGGTCAGTTTTAATTAAATATTTTATAATAAGAGGGGATCTTTTCTACGTAAGTGTTCAAAAATCATAACTTATTTATTGGGGTAAATTTGAGCATAGGAAAAATAATATATTATTTATCAATTTTTATCTCTTAGATAAAGGGAATGGTGGGTTTTTTTTGGAAGTATTACGTGTCACTTGTAATTTAAATTTTAGTAATTATAAGATTCATTAATAGTTATGAAAGTTGTTAAATGTCATTATGACAATTTATGAGAGAAAGTTGTAGGAAAAGCATGATGAGAGAAAGTTGGTGTGGATTTGGAGAAAATCTAGGAAGCATTATTGCATGAATAAAAATTAATGAATGATCTATGAATAAAAATTAATGAATGATCTATGAATGAAAAATCAATGCATGCATGTATAATGAAGAGTATTTTCTATTTTTTTTGAATTAATTTTAGTTGTTTAAGGATATTCGAGTCTTGCATGAATTTTGGCACTCAAATTGGTTATAAATTGGATGATGGGATATATTATATTTTCTCACTCTTTTTTTCCTTTTTTCTTTTTGTTGTATTAATCGAGCATTATGCTAATTTATTGGCTCAAAGATGAAAAACCTTAGATTCATATATTAGAAGATGAAACCCTTTTGGTTTCTTCTAGGTAGTCTCATTTAAGGATTATATATATTTACATTGAAAGTACTTTGTTCTATTTATAAACAAGTGTCACATAGTGGCTAGTACTTGCCTTTATAATATTGTAATTATTGTTTTTTAGATTTGGAAAAAAAAAAGTTTTATAATGTGAATAAAAATAAATGTAAGTTTTAGGATGACAATGAGTTTGTGCGGCGCGAGTGAGGCTGCCTATGGCTGTGAGGCTGTGGTGCATGTCCTCTGTTCTCATTGCATGCGTGGGTATAGTTGCAAATTGGAGGCGTTTAGGGTTTCTTAGTGGTGGGGGGGCTTTTGACGAGTACATGGTGGTTTTGTTTTCCTTTTGTTGCAGACTTTTTTATTTATTCCCAACTACGTGGGGTTTTATTCAAAGCCGTCTATTGGTGGTCAAGGTGCTTGTGTAGGGCCTCGACTCTTTAGAGCTTGGTCTGGAATTCATTATGGCGGGTTGTTTTTGTCTCTACTTTACTTGGAGACGGTCTTTTCCTTTTAGCACGGATAACCCTAGAGAGAGTTCCTAAAAAAATAGTGGTTTTCAATTGCACAAGGTGAACGAATGCTTGGAAAGATTGTAGGATTGTCCAGTGCTAGTTATACAACATGCTTCGTGGTAGAGGACGTTGAATATTATAGCAACCATGTTTTGATATGCAAGTTCATGGGGATGTAGGTGGCGCTCCCTTTTCTGAACTCGTGGGTGCGCAAGACTTGGAACCCTAGAGGTGATTTTGACATTATGCTTGCGACCAATTTTTTTATGGTGGATTTTTCTTGTGTTGCTGATAGAAATTGAGCTTTCAAAGGAGGGCCCTACGTTTACAATCAGGTGGGTCTTTTTATCAAAACTTGCACATGGGTTTCAATTCTACAAAGGAACTCCCTTCTAAGGTTTCGATTTGGGTGTGCCTCCCCCATTTGCCTTTGGAATGTTGGCAAAGTGATATTTTGTAGATGATTGCACTCATGCTTGGCAAGCCCATTGGGCCCTCACAACAAACACTGACTAAAAGATTTCTTTCCTATGCTTGTGTGTGTTGAAATTGACCTAAACAAACTGTTGCCGGATTCGATTGACATGAGTATTGGGACAACCTCATGGTCCCAACAGTTGGATTATGAGACTTTGCCTTTCTGGTGTTGTTTATGTCATGAATATGGTCATCTACAATGAAAATGTCCCAAAGTTGTTAATTTTGCGGGTTTGGGTAATGCTTCATCCCAGACTGCTCAGAGGATGGATAAAGGTAAAGCTCCTATGCAAGGGGTGGTGGCGGATAAGGAGGGTTTTGTTCTGATTAAATCCCACAACAGGAATAGAGGTCAAAAGAGGACGATCAAGGACAAACATGAAGAGGAGACTCTTAACAGGTTTGAGGCCTTAAAGGACTTGATCCAGGAGGAAGGAGTTCCTCCAGACATGCAGATAGTAGATGAATCCGATGTTGAGAGGCACTTGGAGTTTCAACCAGTTTCTTCTTGCAACCTGACTCCAACAGAGGGTTTATTGGCTCAGTTGGATATGGGCATACCTCCACTAGTGTCTGTGCCTGGAAAGATTAATTCAATTTCGGGGATTATCACGAGGTTTGTGATTCCTAGGTTTAGACCTAGTATTGAGTGTTGAAGAGATTGGAAGAAGCAAGTCTTCTTCTCCTGCTTTGGGATTACAACATAAACATTTGAAAAAGGGGACCCTTGAGAAGCCCCTTAAAGTAGGTAGGAAGAAGGATTAGGAAAAAGTTAAGCTAATTGGTGAATCATTGGTGGAGTTTGGCTTAGTGAGGACTATTGATTCTCACTTCTCCCAACCTCAGTGATGATTGTGTTATCATGGAATGTGAGGGGTATGAATAGCATCTCTAGAAAAAGGGCTATTTGGGAATTAATTCGTGTTCACTCTCCTGATATGGTGTTCCTTTGGGAGACTAAACTATCTATTGAAAGATGATGACTTTGGCCTCAAGGATCTAGGGTTGTGGTATGTGTTTGTGTGTTGGGGCCAGGGTAGCTTTGGGGGACTTGCTTGTTTATGGAATCCACGCAGAGTTATTCCTTCTTGGTGGCTCTTCAACAGGTACTCTTTTTCTCTTGTTGCTTCTAGTTTGGAGTCGGGTGAGAGAATTCTATTCTCTAACATATATGCTCCTAATGACTTACTTGGTAAGATAAATTTGTGGTCGCATATTAGATACTTGCATTCTTTGGAGGCTTTTCTTCCTTGGATTTTGGCAGGTGATTTCAATCCTATCTCCTCTTTGGAAGAGAAAAGGGTGGCATTACCTATCTGGAACCCTCCTCAGATCTCCTTAGGGTTAATGTGGCTTGGTTCAATTTGGTAGATATCAAGATTATGAATGGGATCTTTACCTGGAACAATGGAAGGACTAGGGAGGATGTCATTTTTGAGAGGTTGGATAGGTTTCTGGTGTCTAGCTTTTGGGTTGGTGATAGATGGGTGACTAGTTCTAAGATTTTGGACCGGCAGCCCAATTTGATCATTGGTCAATCAAATTTGTTCTTGCTTCACTAGTGGCTCTAAAAGGTAGTATTTTCAATTTCAACTCATGTGGCATCATGAAGAGTCTCTTCACGATCGTGTTCCTGGTTGGTGGAGTCTTGGAAAGCCAAATTTTGGTACAATAATGTATTTCTTTGTCAAGCGGCTTTAGTACATCAATTATAAGTTAAAACATTGGAATAGATACCACTTTGGAAATGTGTTCGAGGCTAAAAGGGCTGCTCAAGAGCATTTAGACTCTATTTCTTGTTAGATTAGGGATCAGGGTCTCGCTGAGAATTTGAGTAGGATGGAAGCCTTGGCAGTGAAGGATGTGGAGGAATGGGAACTTCGTGAGGAAATCTTTTGGAAGCAGAAATCTCGCATTGATTGGCTCCAGGAAGGTGATAGGAATACTTCTTTCTTTCATAATTCGAGCAAGGCTAGAAGACAGGGAAACATTATTTCTTCTCTTATGTCTCAAGAGGGGGAGACTCTTTATTCTACTGCGGAGATTTCTAAAGAGGTTGTTCAATTTTTTCTGCTTTGTTTTCTGATGACTCCTCTCCTGCTAGTGCTAACAAGGCTTCAATTATAGCTTGCATCCCTTCTTTGGTAAGTGGTGAAATGAATGTTTCTCTTCTCAAACCAATCTCCTTGGCTAAACTAGAAAATATAGTTTTTCAAATGAAGAAAGGCAAAGCTCCTGACCCTGATGGGTTTCCCATAGAATTCTTTCAGGAGTTTTGGGAGGTTATTAAGCTTGATCTTCTTGAGGTTGTTCGAGAGTCTCTATAAAACAAGCAAATGTTGAGAGTGATGAATGCAACCTTTTTGGATCTTATCCCGAAGTGAGAGGGTGATAACTCTTTGGATCTCTTTAGACCAATCGCCCTATGCAATGTGGTGTACAAAGTTATTACTAAGTTGATTGTTGAACTCCTTAAGTTGTGGTTGTATAGATTGATTTCAGAGGAACAGGGTGGTTTTGTGGCTAGCAGGAAAATTCTTGATGGCATTGTGATTGTTGTTGAATCTATGCACTTCATGGCTTCCTCCAGAGAGAAGGCTATGTTTATTAAGTTGGACATGGTCAAAGCATATGATCAGGTCAAATGGGATTTTCTCTCCAAAATTCTAAGTGTTTGGGTTTGACAATACCTGGATGGAGTGGGTAATTAGTTGTCACTTTCTCTTCCTTCTCTGTGTTGGTCAATGGGTAGCCTTCAAAACTCTTTGGGGCTTCTAGGGGTTTGTGGCAAGGGGATTCTTTATCCACATGCTTATTCATTTTGATGGTTGAGGGGCTTGGGATATTTTTGCAATCTCGTGTGGAACTTGGTCTCATTTAGGGATGGTGCTGGGGCAATAATTTATCCCCCAATCCCACCTCCAGTTTGTTGATGACACGACTTTTATGGGCTTAGCTAGAGTGGAGAGAGTGGTTAACTCGAGGAAGGCCCTGGACTATTATCTGGCTACTTCAAGGAAAAGCATTAATGAGGGTAAGTCCTCAATATTTTTCTTTAATACTCCTAAGTTATTCAACAATAGATTGCCAGGATTCTTAGGTTCCAGATTGGTTCGCTCCCTTTTATTTATCTCGATATTCCTATTGCTATGTGTATGCTTCCTAGGGTGTTTTGGCAGGATGTTATTGAGAAATTAAGAAGGTTAGTCACTGGACTTGTAGGTGGCTTTCTACTGCTGGCAGAGTTACTCTTTTGAAGTATGTGGTCCAGGCTCTCCCGTTGTACAGGTGCTTTGTGCTTTCGGCCCCGCCAACTTTATCAAAGATTTTGAGTGTCTGTCGTTAGTTTCTTTGGTTTGGTAATCTCCTCTCAAGAAACTAGAGTCTAGTTAAGTGGGATGATGTGTGTCGGCTGAAGTAGGATGGTGGTCTTGGTTCGAGGCAGGTTGATTTAAACGGTCAAGCTTTGGAAACCAAACTTTATTGGCATTGGTGTTCTCAACAACAATAGCCCTAGGCTAAGATCCTCACATTAAAATATTTGGGAGGTGTTGAGGATGCAAATGTTCCTAGATACTGCCTGAAGGGTAAAGGTTCTATGATTTGGAATACCATTAAGAGAGGGGCTAAACTAATTAAGCAAGGCTTGTTTTGGATTTGCAACAAAGGTTTGGATGCTCTTTTTTGGTATGATTCTTGGAATGGGAACCCTCCTATTATGTCAACTCATCCACACTTGTAGGAGTTATGTAGGATCTTTTTAGAGGCTGGATGGAGTCATGTGGATGACTTCAAAACCCCTTATGTTTTGGCGTAGGCTACTATGTTTCAGTGGAAGGACCCTCAAGAGTGGCCTCTTGGGAGTTTTCTAGAGGATCGTCAGGAGCTCGCTTGTATCTTGGCAGGTAGAATGTGCAACTCTCTTTTGGAGAGAGATGTTCTAGCCTGGAGTTATGACCAAAAAGTAAAATTCACTGTGGCCTCTAGTTATCAGGTGCTGGATAAACAAATATTTTGAGGAATGGGAGTCCCTTGGTGGAAGCAGATCTGGAACAAATTCTCATGGATCCTAAGTGCAATTTCTTCTCTTGGTTTGTGATGTGTGGAAGATGCTTGAACTGGGAGAATCTTTGGAAATGGGGTTTCTAAGGCCCCTCTTGGTGTTTGTTGTGCTCTAATAGTGAGGAGAGCATTTCTCATCTCTTTTTTCAGCACTCCTTTGTTAGGGAGATTTGATATTTTTGGTGGGAGGCTTGTAGGCAACCTTTTAGGCATGCCTCTTCCTTGGAGGATTTATAGGTCAGGACGAGGAGCTCTCCAACTAAGACTTCTTTTCTCCATGTTTCTTGGACAATTGGTCCCAAATTGATTGTCTGGCATATCTAGTTGGAGTGCAACCACATAATCTTGGATAAGAAGCTTCAGGTGAGGCAGGTTTGGACGAGATTTTTGGGGGTTCTTTAGGAGACTATTGTAGCCAAGTGTGATCTTTCGGTCCCTATGGTTCCTGATGAAATGGGGATGGTTAGAAGTTTGGGGCTTCCTGTTTGTGGTTGGGGGAGGCCTGGTGTTGGTTTGGGTTGAAACGATAGAGGGAAGGTCCTGAGGGAGGGTCACTAGAGGCCCCCTCCTCTTGGGTGTTGAAGATTAATATTGATGGGTCTTCTAGAGGTAATCCTGGTTATGCTGGGGTTAGGTTTACATTTGATGGGATATTTCGATAAGTGCACACACAAATTAGCATTCTTTCAATTTACCTCACATAGGTGCACCCTTCATAAGGTAATTCAATCTTCTTTGCCTACTTCACACAAGTGCATGCCTCAAATAAAATAATTTGACCTTAAAATTTCATTCATAGCAATACACACCTCTCAACTTAGTCTTAAACTTTGAAAACTATACCCATTCTTCTAGACTAGGTGTGTAATCAATCCCAAGCTTAGACTGTTACTCTAAAAATAACTTATTTTCTCCATTCTAAAAAATGACATCAAGAGATATGTTCCATATGTTCCATAATCCTATGAATATTCAAAAAACGAGAGCAAAGATGGCAACCATACACATGATGAAACAAATGAAACAAGTTTTAAAATATTACTTGCACTTGGAAGATAATTGCTTTAGCTTGAAACTTTGACACAATACGAAAAAATTCATATGGTTACAACAAATTTATTTGTGTTTGTTCTTGAGGTGAAAGTTTAAAGCTATGCCACCTTTGTATAAATGAAATAACCAACACTAATCTAACTTTTTTACTTGAATCATTTGAAGATGACATGATTTAAATTTTGAGATAATGTATAATAATGAAATATAAGTTTATAATGTAGTTTAGATCAAGTATTTTTTCAAATTAAAAAATATTTACATGTATTTTTTGTAAAAATGACATTATAAGTTAATTGATAATAAAATATTTAAAAAAAGGTTAATTGGACCTCCAATTTTTTATAGTAAATTTCTTTTATTTTTTCCTTAATTTTTTTATTAATAAATTGAAACTTTAATCCATGGATTTTTTCATTTCTATAAACATATTTAAATAATAAGTCTTTAATGTCTCACAAACTAAAAACACAACTATTTCAAAGAGCCTTCAAATTTTATAGATAAACTATTTATTTGAGATAGAAAATAATTATGTCACCTCAACATGAAATCTCTTCCCGACATAAAATATCTCCTCTAGTGCATCATTTTTTTCATTTTAAAAATAAATTTAGTACTTTTCTTGAGAAAATGATCAACCATATATTTGAGTGTTGACTTGTTTTGGTGAAAATACAAAAGAAAATATAAATAGTGATAAATATATTTTAAAACTACTTTCTAGATTTACGAAAAAGTATTTTTATTTTTTTCAACAAACATTATTTATGTAAGTGGAAGCGATGAGAACATTAAGTTTTTTAAATATATATATTTTTTAAATTGATTCCAAAGTGATGTTATAAGTGTATCTAGTGGACTCTTCTAGTTTGTAGACAAAATCTATTTTAACTAAAATGTATCTACCCATAACATATTGTAGCCAAAAATAACTTTTGATTGAACATGCTAAAATTCTAATGTACTAACTACATTAAAAGGAAGAGATTAGTAATCAAAAGTATATCATCTACTTGATCTAAATAAATATTAAATGGAATATATTAATAATAATTTTTTTAATGTGCTAACTAAATTAAGATTCTAATATATAAACTATTGAACTTTCACCCCTCAAGGAATTTAGAAGCTATTAGAAGGAAGATTAATAATCAAAAGTCTATCATCTACTTTTCACACTCAAATCACCATGAGGCCATCAAAACTTCATGAATGATAGGCCATAAAGTTAGCAACAATTAAAATATCTATTACTTGGGAATCCCCATTACCATAATAAGCCAAAAATTTCTCACCACTAGGAGAATATTATTAGTAAAGGGAATGAAAAACTAATAATTTATCTAATATTTTGCTTACTCTACCAATTAGAGTTTTTCTTAATAAGCTAAGTCTCGGCTACCTTTCCAATTTAGGAAATGAGTAATATTGGCACCCTCAAGGGATCATAAATAAGATGGAGTAGATTCTTAAGAGTTTTATGTGGGAAAGGGGAAGGAGAGACCCAAAATAAAAAAAAAAATCCCATCTCATTCAATTGGAGCAATTAATAAGAAGTAAAAAAGAAGGGGGGCTAGGTTTGGTCCAAGGGATTAATATAATCA
Source organism: Sequoia sempervirens (assembly GCA_007258455.2). NCBI lineage: Eukaryota > Viridiplantae > Streptophyta > Pinopsida > Cupressales > Cupressaceae > Sequoia > Sequoia sempervirens. The sequence continues at coordinate 5,973 of VDFB02267513.1, read as the reverse complement.
CAATGCTTTCATTGCTCTCCTTCTCTAGAGAATGATTACTTCCAAAAATAGATGGTGGCATAAATTTCTCTCCAAAAAATACCAATGTCAAGTGAAAAAGGGGATCTTTGCAATTCATTTCTATAGTTTTAGATGCTTGGCAATGGAGAGAGAATCCATGTTATTGAAAACAAAAATATAGGATAATTCAAACCCTAGCTCTCATAACAACTAAGGGGGTGGTACTTAGTATAATTTTCTCATTCTTCACCAAAATATGGATTTTAGAGACTTTTCTAAAATGAATAAGTGGTAAGAGCTAGGGATTCCAACATACTTCAAATAAGACTAGCAAACTTTCTCACATTATATGGAAGTATTAATCCCTTTATTTCTTGTAGATGAGTATATACTAATTTGGGAAGGCATAAAAATATAGGTGTTTACTATACCATCCAAGGATGTATTAAATGTTAAGAGTTGATTATCCTACCATGGAAAAATAGTGGTCTATATGGAATAAAGGTTCCATCCCTAATGTTAACTTCTTCCTTTGAATCTTGATCCAAAATAAAAATCTAATATATGATAATCTCTAAAGAAAAGGATTTTTAAGACCAAATTGATGCGCTCTTTACTAGCACGAGGAAGATAATCATAATCATATTTTTATTCATTGTGCATATGCAAGAGAAGTGTGGAAGTTGTTACTTGACCTAATGCCAATCACGTTACACATAGTCCCTATTATTTCCAAAATACTTTGAAACTATTTAATCATATTTAGAATATGTATAAATAGGTTGATTAGCCTCTTAAGGTTAAATTTTTCTTCCAAAGCATATTTTATGGGTTATTTATAAATATTGTATTCATTTAATTTTCAAAGAAACCTAACTTCCTCATTGGTTCATGGCAATGAATGTGCAAGACCTTCTAAGGGATGTAACTCAATATGCCCCCAAAGTCTAAAGTAAGATGCATAAACTTATTAATTGTTCATTGTCAACCTTGACAAGTAGACACATACTCTTCTTTAATGGAGCCTCAAATGGTAATCCAAACATTGTGGGAAAATTTTCCTTAAGTTTTCCTTTAGTCTTTAGACCACTTCCAACAATGTTTTTAAAGAGGGAAGCATATATATATATATGGTGATTCCAAATTGATCATTAATGTTCTCAACTATTTCCATTGCAAGTGTGTGTCTATTCAATACTCAGTGAGAAGTATTGAGAATAGATAGGAAAAATTTAATCATTAGACTTGAATCACATACCAAGATCTCTCAACAAGGAACTCGATCATATGGAAAATCAAGGAATCAAATTACAAGCAAGATCTAGTATTCAAATATGAAAAAAATAGCACGATAAAAATATTTAAAGTTGACTAAACTTGTACTTTGGTAGAAACAAGTGATGTACTCTTAGTTTTCTTACACTCATATATATATATTGATTAACATGTTAAATATTCAATATCATCTCCATAATTTCACAAATATATAAAAAAAAAAACCACACCATAATTAATAGTTTATCTCTAAGAAACTAATTCTTTTGAAGATATAATATGATAGAATGAAAGTTATAATAATTTTCAATACATATTATGTATAATATTTTGTAAGCTACAATCTTTGCATTGTAAATTGAATATGCTATCCCATCAAGCCTTAAAAATTAGAGTGCATGAATTATAACATTTTTCTAGATCACAATATTGCATTACAAATTCAAAATATTATCTCATCAAGTCTTGAGAATCCTTTCTATCAAGCATCTTTCCTATGTATCCATGTCACATGGATCAAATATTGTTTCCTTATTCGTTTCATAAGCTTCTTTCCTCTTACAAGTGGAAGTTGCTTGGTTTAATATTTTATTCAAAATCAAACATATTTTATTTGAGCTATGGAAGATAATTTTCCTTTTGGTATTTTTTAATTAAAAATTAAGATCTATTGTTATGTCTTTATGTAAGTAAAAGTGGTATATAACAACTCTTTTAAAATATATTTCTTATTGTTATCATACAAAGATCTAATTATTTTATAAAAAAACAATAATATTTTTTATCAAGTCTTATAGATATTAGTGAAAATGATAAAATTACAACTCAAGTTGATTATGTTATGTTTTGAAAATATATGGTTGATTGTAACCAACAATCCAAAATAATTTCCACTTATCTTCAACTAATTTTAGTTACAATAGATAAGCAATGTGCCAACTAATAATAAAAAAGATAATTTTTCCTCTCACCAATGATCCACATAAAAATATGTACAATTGTTCACAGTTTCATCAAATAGGGATTCCAAAATTTCTAAAGCTTTATGGTTCACCTTTATTTGTATTAGATAATTTTTTGTTGGGATTGTTTATATGGCACACATGTAAATTTATCTTTTTTGTATGCATCAAGAAGAAGATATAATGTTCCATTATTTCCAAACCATCAACATGTAGTGTTATGTTGCTTGTCAATTAAAGTATGAGATCAGACTCTTTGAAGTTTGAAAGTGACATAGGCCTTGATGCACAACTTATCTACATTATATGTTTTTTGATTAATTTATTCACTATGAGATCTATGGGTTATGCTCACAATGGTTGACATTTATAGGAAAATTAAATTATTATAACATTCATTACAATCCCTCTTTTATACACAACATTGCAAATTCATTTTTTACAATTAGGCCTTGAAAAACATTTCTAATGAAAAAAAAGGAGTACTCTAAATGGATTTGAGAGGATAAATGAATAAGAGAGGATCATTAACACTACAATAATCCTCTCCTTATCATTTAATCCTTCTAGCCTGGATCTCAAAAGTTTTGGATTAAAATAGAAAAAAATATAATAGAGATTGATGGTTTTTTTATAATATGAAAGGTAAATGAACAATAAGTGAAGGAAAATGAAGAGAAATCAACCATATTTGATAAGGGTGGTGCACATAGCTAACTTTGTCTCCCCTCAACTAGATGAAGATGCTTATAATGTACAATGTTTCAACGTTAATATTGTAGTGGTAAGTAGGAGGTATTTTCCACAATGTGTCAAATTATGATATTGCTATCAAGATTCAATTGTGTAGTTTTACGAGTCAAACTCATTGACCCATGTTTCATGAGTAGTGGTTCACAAGAACCCATCTCTCATGATATTGAATGGTCCACTTAACACTCATTGTACCTAGGTGATGCTCATAAAGGTGAAGCATTAGGCCTTCTCGAGAGGTCACCCATCCTAGTACTACTCTAGCTCAAGCGCGCTTAACCACAAAGTTTTTCCTAAAGGTTAAACCCACTTAACTTGCAATCTCATTTGCAAAACCTTCAGCAAGTGTTGTGCCTTATGAACCATTCATTATAGAGCCCCTTTAGCTCATCAATTGATAAGTAGGAGGTATTTTCCACAATGTGTCAAATTGTGATATTGCTATTAGGATTCAACCGTGTAGTTTTATAGTACCAATGTTTCCTCATATCTTTTCAATGAATATAAATTATTATATAGTTTCACTAGTTCATTACAGTGTTCAGATTCCTTTATTTTATATTCTTGTGAATTTAATTAAATGATTTATATATTCTTAATATTAAATTAATAAGATTGAAAAATCCAACAACCTAATTTTATTTTTATTGTACATCTCAAAACAAACATTTTTATTTTTATTTTTTTTAAAACCAATAAAAAATTAAGAAATTTGAAACCGTATTATCATTTAACCATTTTAAATAAAACCACAAAATATAACCACCTTCTTACACTTACACCCTAACCATCCTAACTATTTAAAAATTTCAATACAATTTTAAAAAATATTACCATTTTTGTCAAATATTATTATTTAAAAAAATAAAATAAAATAAATAATTTAATCAAATATTTCTTAAACATATATAAATGGTCGACATGGTCTTCCAAATATGATAAAAAATATTACTCATTAAGAATTTGAATGTTTCAACCTACGTATTCTCCACGCTACGTAGAAAAGAAATAAGTCTACACTAACTCAACCACAACTACCTAATCCAACCAACCGACATAAACTCCATATGACATCTCTGGGTACAAATTACACGCTCATTTTAACTTTAACGTTACCATCAAATAATAAAACAATACCTTGCTTACACCCATTCTTCTTATTTTATTTTCATTGATTTTAGTGTTATAGCATGCTTTCAAATTTGGTATATATTATGTTTACAGTAAAATACATGACATGACAGTAAGTTTTTTATCTTATAATAAATATTTTTTGTTGCTATATAGTAATGATGTTTAAATAAGTTTTTGGACTTTACAATAAATATTTTTTTGTCATCACATAAGAGTGATGTAACACAAAAGTTTCTTTTAAATATTATCTTATTAAACAGTTATTTGTCAAAAGATTTTGTTGAATGTGAATAAAATATAACATTGTTGTTGATTATTTAACAAAAAAACAAAGATAAAATGACAAACAAAAGCTACTAAAGTCAGATACATATACTCTGTCTATGTTTCCCTTGACATACGAAAAATTCACCTCATGACAATTCACGGCGTGAAAAATTACTTGCATGATTTTTTGGCGGTTAATTTTCCCTAGCGGGGAATTTTTGTGGCGGTGAATTTTCCCGCGGTGAATTGTTGACGATCGGTGAATTGCTAGTGGTGAATTTTCCTAAAACAGTCTCCCTTGCCCCAGATCTTCTTTACTGAACCTTGGATCTTCCTGAAGAACTATCCCTGGATCTTCTCGGAGAACTATGATTCCCCCCTACCCAGCCCTCTATTTCCTCCCACCCTCAGTGCCCGACCCCACTATCCAAGGTGAATATGGTCGGTGGGGTCCGCCTTGGGTGGTGGGGTCGATGCGAGTTGCCATTTCCACTACTCTGATGCGCCATACCACTTTTGTAATCCCAGATCGCTATCCCATGTTCCTGGAGAACTATCCTCGGATCTTCCCGGAGAACTATGATTCCCGCCCATGCGGCCCTCTATTTCCTCCCATCCGCAGTGCCTGACCCCACTATCCAAGGTGAATATGGTCGGCGGGGTTCGCCTTAGGTGGTGGGGTCACTGTGAGTTGCCATTTCTGCTACTCCGCTGTGCCATACCACTTTTGTAATCCCACATCTCTATCCCATGTTCCCATCTTCAATAGGTGCAGTTGTAATTCTTTCGACTTTGTTGAATACAAAAAAAAAAAAGATACATATATCAGAACAAAGAATTGCTACAAATACGCTGTCTTAATCATGTAAACATAGTTTAACTGTGAAAAGGAAAAACTTTTCTTAAAAAATATTCGGCCTATGAACCATTCAACTAATAAACAAAATAAAGTTATCTGTTCGATAGTAAACATACAACAAATAATCTGTGCTGAACAGTGAAAGAAGTGTTGTTGACAAGAACAGGATTGAACATGAAAACAAAAGTTAATTTTGGGCACTCACTTTTGAGAGTACTCGAGAATATTTGTGAAAAGTGGGGCAGCCCTATCTGATTCCACTGAGCACTTCAATGGATACTCTGGTAGCATTATACCAGTAAAGACATGGAATTGGATTGGAACAATAATTGCTTATCATAAAGAGGTCAAAATTCTCCAGGAAAGTTTTGTCTTGTGCAAGGACTGCTGTCATCCTCAAACAACCACCGTTGGATCTGCACAGTTGTTTAAGAAAACAACATTGGCCAATTTATGGCGTACGCCACCTTTATCATTAGAATGAGTCAAATGCTAGGTGAGTGGTCTATGTGAAATGATGCAGCTGCATATTTGGTTGTTAGTTTGATGAACGGAGTATCTTCAAAAGTAAATAAATCATTTTTGGGAATATGATTTTGGTTTGAAGTGAAATGATTATATACTAAATTTATTAGTTGAAACATATAGTTGTAATTTTTTTAAAAGATAGGTGATTAGAATCATGATTCAAAGTTAGATTGGTAAAGTTAGGAAATAATAGGA